>JAVJIF010010119.1:0-139397 GCA_038442645.1 Agave tequilana | reverse complement strand
AAAACTGTAGAAGAAAGAAATAAAGGAAATCATTACCATCCACGTGATGACAATTCCATACTCATGTCGAAATCAAAATTTGAAGTTTCATCAATTCTTTAATCATGCATACTAGAGAAGAGAAGGCAGAACTTTGGTTTCTGCTGACAATGAATGTATATAACTTGTCTGTTTTCACTTATACATCTTATCAATATATGCTAACTTCTAATGCTTATGTATGTATAACTTGTTTTGTTTCGCTTTTAATACATATCATTATCAATTTACATCAGCATGCATCTCAGTGTTATAGCAGATTCAGTGTAATATATATAAACTTATATTGGTTATATTGTATTGTCTACCCTCTTCTACTTTCATGACCATCGCAGTGGAAGCTTCCTGCTATTGCCCTTTCCAGCCAGATACCTGAAATGTCATTTCTCTCGATCTCCATTTTTATCTCCACATTGAAAACTCGATCTAAAGCTCCACTTTCCGCCATCAAAGATTAATAAGTTGAAAGATAGCTTCTCACAGTCCAGAGCGCACTACTATGCACATCAGAATCCTATTAGAACTGCTCCTTAGGAAAATACTCAAAATTATATTTACATCACTATTTGGTCGGCAGAAATCTCATACAGATGGGAGGATTAATCTTGGCAAAGGCGAGCAATGAAGATAGAAGTCTCCACAGCCCATCCCCGCAGATCAAACCAGAGCCAACTGCAGGGACCTCACTATCATCTTGTGCCAAGCATGTTGCGCCTTCGGAGGAACCAATACGCCAATCACCAAGATCAGAGTTCCAACACCGAGTCAATCACCAAACAATTATAGTATGACACAAAACACAAGATTTAACGAGGTTTGACAACTTGGCTATGTCCTCGAGCTAGAAAAGAGATCTTATTAATTAATAAAGTTATAAGAGTTACAAATTGTCAAAAATCCAACTGATCAAGATTGAACCAAATAGAGAAACTATGAATTTGTCATGAATTCCATCAAACAAACTCTAAACTCTCCAATACAAATCACCAATTCTGATTATTAACTAGGGTACAAACACCCCTCAAAATATAGCCAGAGAATCCACGAAGAAACCCAAAACTTCTGAAATCGAGATCAGAAATGAATTCAGAATCAAAATAGGAAAACTGTCAGAATTGACTTGCGATCGACCTGCTCCATGTAGAGGTCGACCGGCCGGTCGACCGCTAGACCAATTTTCCCATCGCTCTGACTTGGGATGTATGTCAGTCGATCGGGCGGTCGACTGACTGTGCTTCTGCAAATTTTCAAGTTGTCAGTCGACCGCCTTGTTCTTTTGTCCAACGTGCATGCTATGCACATGTGGTCGACGGGTCGGACCACCCTTCTTCTGTGCTATTTCC
The DNA here is from genome assembly GCA_038442645.1 of Agave tequilana. Classification (NCBI taxonomy): domain Eukaryota; kingdom Viridiplantae; phylum Streptophyta; class Magnoliopsida; order Asparagales; family Asparagaceae; genus Agave; species Agave tequilana. The sequence continues at coordinate 138,015 of JAVJIF010010119.1, read as the reverse complement.
CATGAGTTTTTTAAAAAACTCTACCAAGCTTTTATCCACACTTCTCCCTACAATTCTCCACCTCGATGAAATTTTTTAAATCTGAGCCCAAACACTATGAATAATCAATTTAACTCAGCAAATGGGCTCACCATTACGGTTGCTGACGTACCCCTTTCTCAAGAGATCAAGTCACATGTAGTTCATCCAAACGAGCCTCAAAAAGTTTAGACATCAACTAAAAACAAATCTGCAGCAACGAACCCAGTTGGCTGAGTCATAGGATCTCTTATCACGATTGTCATGGAGATTAATGGTCTTCAACTTAGGCTGATCTAGCTCATCAATATTATATCCACGCTTCTTCACAACTCACTTTTGTAGATTCTTCTGGTTCTTTGTTGACTGAAGATTCCTGCACACAAATATAGTATTTTAGTTTTAAGAATAGGAGTGCAAGTTCTCAATTCTAATCCGCTGTAGCAAGGCTATGCCGGTCGTGATCCTCAGGGAGGGACTGCGATGGAAGCGTAAGCAAGTTTCTCTAAAGTTTTTATTTTTATTAGTTAAATTAGAAAGGAAGTGGTATTTACAATGGTTCGGCAAATAAAGAATTGGGAGAAGTTGTGATTAATCTACAAAAGAAAAGAAAACTTACCTCTTCAGTCTGCTTACCGTTTGAACCGTTGCGATGATTTACCTTTTCTTGGAAGGCGTACAAGCATGGCATATAGGATCGTCCGCCTTCTAAACTAGGAATAAAAAAGCAACTATGAAGACCTGTTCATCGCCATAGGCCATCAAGGTTCCTTCTTCGGCTAGGTATTCTCGGAGCAGTTGGATCTCATGGTGGGCAAGACATTAAAGAAAGAAACAATGTCATAAAAAGAGAACGATGATAGAACAAGATAGAGACACAATAAAACAAGAATAGAATAAAAAGAACAAAAACAAGCTTTGATTTGACTATTAAATAATGGTGAAAAATTACAACTTACACCGGCTGTCACATCAGTACAAGTGGATCCCTTCCTCCATGAATACATCATCTCCTCTAAGCTTTCACAAAAAGAAAATAAAAATTACAATGGAAGAATAAAATCTAAAACTACAAGAAAACCTAAAAATCCTAACTTTGGCCCTTTACTGGACGCTGGACCACTCTGTACGTTGCACTGCAGGGGGTATTTATAGCTTCAGAAGGGAGAAGAGTCCTGGATAAAGTCGCCCACGAAATTTGGTAGTCTGCTTCATCCAAAATGCCGCAAAAACCTGGTCTTTGCCGCAATTTTGCGGCAATACTGGCTCTGCTGGCCACGCGCTTTGGCGCGTGGGCTCTCCTGATCCGTTCATCTGGGCGTTTGCTTCTGGAAGTGTGATCCTGGCTCTTCATCTTGGGATTTCGAGATAACTTAGAAATCAAGTTACCTAGATCTTGAATTCTCCTAATCTCTTTTAAACGAATTTCCTTATCTCTGCATCTTATCTTTGTCTTTCATCCTCATCTGCAAGTGTTTAGGGTTGGGTAGAATTCTATCCTTCCCTCATCTTTGATATTTGCAACTTTAGCCCTTGTATATTTGCACTTTGACAATTGATATTTGCACTTTTGCACTTGGGCTTCAAATGTGGGCTTTTGGGCTTCATTAAGCTTTATTTATTATTAAATAATAATTCGAGGCCTGCACACAATAAATAATAAAATATTAATAATTGTGCAGAATTAAATGAATAATATGAAAATGTGATGGTAAATGTTATGATAAAAATGCACTTTTGACTACCAATCACACCCCCACACTTATCTTTTTGCTCCTCCTCGAGTAAAAACAAAGAAAAAGAAAAAGTTAATCTACCTAACTCACTTTCGTAGGAATCACGGTTGCACTTAGCATGTGCAACAAGCCGTTAAACCTCTAGGTTACCCTAGAGGACGAGTGTTGTCTCGTGAGGGTTTTCAGCGGATTGCACCCACAAAATCCATAAAAAGAAAATATTTGAATTATTATTGAAGAAACTAAGTAGTCTATAAGTTTTAGGATCCTCATTTTTATTCATTCTTAGACTTAGTCTTTATAAAGTAAATTGTTTCCATTTAGGTAAGAATTAAAATTGAATTTCTAATATAGTCTTTTTCGTTACCAAAAATCATATGCATCCTTATGAATTTATACTAGGAATTCCTTAACTTGGACTCTCATGCCTCTTATATATTTTTTTTCTTTTTTTTATTATTTTTTTAATATGTATAACGCATCTAATTTTCTTTCGTATAAGCATTAAGGCTTCTTGAGGCCCTCATACCTAACTAATTGACTATTAGATGTGTTAATACATATATAAGTAATTTTTCCTTAATTTCCTTAGGCTTTCTAATCCACCCATGTAACGAACTTAAAGTCGATGACTCCCAAACCGGTTGGCTTTAGGGCACCAGGTGAGAAAACACCCCGCGGACTCAAATTCGAGTGAACTAGGCCCAAAACTAAGGACTTTATTTTATTTACTCACCTTTAGGCATGAATACTTATGCTTCTTGAGGCACATGTATCAGCTTAATTGGTGATTTTTTTTCTTTTTTCTTCTTTTTTTTTATGAGGCACAAGGTCTTTGTCTTAGAATCCTAGATATGCATTGGTATGCACATTTCATTAAGGTAAAAATTAAAACTAACTACTTATTCAATTTTTTCCTCCTATACTTAAAAATTCAACAATTTATTTATTTTGACCAAGTTTTAGAAATCCTAATCATGATTTTCCTAATCCTTAAAACTAACTTAGGTTTCTTTCAAAAAAATAAGTCAAAATACTGTCCTTTTTATAACATTTTTTTTAAAAATTTTTTTTTATTAGCAAATTTTGTTAGTGTCTACTTATGTTAGTATGTTAGTAAAGCCCACCCCCACACTTATCTCATGCATTGTCCTCAATGTATGAATGAATGCATATATGCATGAAACAGAACAAGGGAAGGCGGAAGTTACCTTAGGGTGGTGGTTCCGGAGGTGGTCTAATTGGTCCACGAAATGCGGCCCAATCAAGATAACAGATAATTTGGTGGAACCCACCAGAAACTTTCCTTACATAACCCACTAAAATATATGTATAATCAATTTTTAGTATTTCCACCATCAAATTTCCAAATTTCATAATAAATTAAGAGTTAATTGTCTCAACCTCCTTGTCCCAAAATGGAGTATGAAAAGATGGAATTATTGACTTGGATATTATAGGTGCGGGAACGAATACCGACTCAGGGAAGAAGCTCAAATCAAGTAAGGGCTCAGGAGTCGGGCTAAGTTCAGGAAGTGGGTCCAAATCAATAAGTTTAAACTCAAATCCACAATCATCTTCCCACAATGGCATGTGACTCAATGTTGGTGATTCAAGTTCAGGAATGATAGGTGTGGGAATCAAAACTGACTCTAAAAGATTACCTAAGTCGGGTAACAAAACAGGAGTCAATAATGATTCGGGAATTTGAACTTGATCACAGATTTGAGAATCTAGGTCACATATCTCATTGGGTTCAATGTTATAAAAATCAGAACTTGCCAATTTATCCATGGGACTTTCAAAATTGCACAATTGGTCAAGTTCAATATGATCATCAATTATAGGTGACTCAATATCATGATGAATTGGAACATGATCCAATGTTGACTCGGGAAAAGTGAAATCAGGTGGAGACACTGGAGTCATTATTGAATCAGGAAGTAAAATTGAATCATCAAGTGGGAGATCATGATCATATTCATGTTCAAGTTCTATTTCAGGAAAGGAAAAACTTGCCAAATTATCAACAATTTGTTGATTGAGTTTTTACCTGCACACAAAAATAGAGATTTCAGATTTAAAACAAGATGTGCAAGGTTCTCAATTCGAATCCGCGGTAGCAGTGGCTATGCGGGTCGTGATCCTCAGGGAGGGACTAGCGATAGAAGCGTTTGTAAGATTCTCTAAAAATTATTTTCTTTTTTTTATTTACAATGGTATATGATATTTACAATGAGAAGGTGAAGAATAAATGTGGGAGAGATGAAGATCTAAACTAAATTAAAAAGAAAGAAACTATAACACGTACAAACCTCTTCTACCTTGCTTACCTTTGATCTGTTCGCAACGACTTACCTTGTCTTGGAAGGCGTGCAAGTATGGCGTAGGATCGTCCACCTTCGCTACCTACACTATGAAAAGAAAAGACAATCTAAAGAAGGATTGTTCATCTCCATAAGCCATCAAGTGCTCTTCTTCGGCTAGGCAGTCTCGAAGCAATCAGATCTCATGGTTCACAAAATATTAAAGAGAAACAATAACAGAAAACAAGAACAGAGAAAACAAGAATAAAACATGAAGAAATAAAACAAGAATAAAAAGACAAACCTCGAGCAGATTTCATTAACAATAGAAGAAAAGTTGGCTTACACCTATGTCACCTTAGTACAAGCATGAACTCCTTCCTCCATGAAAGCTTCCTCCACTCTCAGTTTACAAAAAGAAAAAATAAAAATTACAAAAGAGAAAAGAAAACCTAAACTAGAAGAAAGCCTAAAAACGCTAGCTTTGGCTCTGTATTTTCTGTGTGCCCTTCTCTGTTGCTCTGCAGGGGTATTTATAGGAGCTGGAAGATGTAGAGTCCCGGTACGACTCTCCCAAAAAACTTATCTCCAGACTTGTGGCACTTATCCATAGAAGTTCAAATCTGTCCTGCAACTTATTATCATGTTGATCGCCGAAATTGGCTTATCTGCTGACTGAATTGGAAAGTTTGATCGACATAAGAGTTGTAGGTCTTCAAGTCTTCTTTCTGGAATATCTTGAATTATTGGATTTGAATATCTGGATCAAAAGTTATGATCTGAATACTAAAACATGTACAGTCTGAATCCGAATTTTTTGAATTTTATCTTTGCACTCTTCTCCTTTTATCTTCATCATGCAAGTATTTAGGGTTGAATAGAAGTCTATCCTTCCCTTTTCTTTTGGTATTTGCAACAATTGCCCTTAGTAATTACAATTTTGACAATTGATAATTATAACTTTTGCATTGGGCTTTAAACATGGGCTTTTGGGCTTCTTTTAAGGCTTTATTCTTTTATTTTTATTTCTCAAGGCCTGCACACAATAAATAATAAAATATTAGTAAATGTGCATGATTATATGAATAAATATGAAAATGTGATGGTAAATGTAATGATAAAAATGCACTTTTCACTACCAATCACACCCCCACACTTATCTTTTTGCTCGTCCTCGAGTAAAAATCAAAAGAAAAAGAAAAACTAAACTAGCTAACTCACTTTCGTAGGAATCACGATTGCACTTAGCATGTGCAACAAGCCGTTAAACCCCTAGGTTACCCTAGAGGGCGAGTGTTGTCTCGTGAGTGTTTTCAGCGGATTGCACCCACAAATCCATAAAAAGGAAATATTTGAAATACTTTTGAAAAGACTAAGTAGTCTATAAGTTTTAGGATTATCATTGTTATTCATTCTTAGACTTAGTCTTTATATAGTAAATTGTTATCCATTTTAGGTAAGGGTCAAAATTGAACTTTTTAATATAGTCTTTTTCGTTACCAAAAATCATATGCATCCTTATAACTTTGCTAGGAATTCCTTAACTTGGACTCTCATGCCTCTTTATTTTTTTTATAACTTCATCTAATTTTCTTTCGTGTAAGCATCAAGGCTTCTTGAGGCCCTAATACCTAACTAATTGACTATTAGATGTGTAAAAAAATTTTTTAGCATGTATAACTCATCTAATTTTCTTTTGCGTAAGTATCAAGGCTTCTTGAGGCCCTCATACCTAACTAATTGACTATTAGATGTGTCAATACATATATCATATTTCTTAATTTATTAGGTTTTCTAATCCACCCATGTAGCGAACTTAAAGTCGATGACTCCCAAACCGGTTGGCTTTAGGGCACAGGTGAGAAAACACCCGCGGACTCAAATTCGAGTGAACTAGGCCCCAAAACTAAGGACTTTATTTTATTTACTCACCTTTAGGCATGAATACTTATGCTTCTTGAGGCACATGTATCAGCTTAATTAGTAATTTTCTTTTTCTTTTTTTTCTTTTTTTTTATATGAGGCACAAAGGTCTTCGTCTTAGAATCCTAGATATGCATTAGGTATGAAAATTTCACTAAAGTAAAAATCAAGACTAATTAATTATTCAATTTCTCCTCCTATACCTAAAAATTCAACAATTTATTTATTTTGACCAAGTTTTTAGAAATCCTAATCATGATTTTCCTAATTCTTAAGACTAACTTAGATTTCTTTCAAAAGATAAGTCAAAATATTGTCCTTTTATAACATTTTTTTATTTTTTTAATAATTTTTTTTAATTTTTTTTTAGCAACTTTTTGTTAGTTTCTACCTATGTTAGTGATTTAGTAAAGCCCACCCCCACACTTATCTCATGCATTGTCCTCAATGTATGAATGAATGCATATATGCATGAAAAAGAACAAGGGAAGGCAGAAGTTACCTCAAGGTGGTGGTCCGGAGGTGGCTAATTGGGCCAAGCGTTACTACCCAATCAAGATAACATAATATTTGGTGGAACCCACCAGAAATTTCCCTTACATAACCCACTAAATGTATGTATAATCATTTTTTAAAGGTGTCACCCCATCAAATTTCCAAATTTCATAATAATTTCAGAGTCAATTGTGTCAACCCCTTGTCCCAAAAGGAGTGTGAAAAGATGGAATGATTGACTTGGACGTGGGAATTATGGGAACTAATACCGACTCAGGAAAGAAACTTAAATCAAGTAATGGTTCAGGAGTCGGGCTAGGTTCAGAAAGTGTGTCCAAGTCAAGAAGTTGAAACTCAAGTCCACAATCATCTTCCCACAATGGAATGTGACTCAATGTTGGTGATTCAAGTTCAGGAATGATAGGTGTGGGAATCAAAACTGACTCTAAAATTTTACCTAAGTCTGGTAACAAAACAGGAGTCATAATGATTTAGGAATTTGAACTTGATTATAGATTTGAGAATGTAGGTCACATATCTCATTGGGTCAATGATATAAAAATCAGAACTTGCCAATTTATCCATGGGACTTTCAAAATTGCACAATTGGTCAAGTTCAATATGATCATCAAAAATGGGGACTCAATTTCATGATGAATTGGAACAGGATCCAATGTTGACTCGGAAAAGTGAAATCAGGTGGAGACACCGGAGTCATTATTGAATCAGGAAATAAAATTGAATCACCAAGTGGAAGATCATGATCATATTCATGTTCAAGTTGGATTCAGGAAAGGAAAAACTTACCAAGTTATCAAAATTTGAAGTTTCGGCAAGTTCACATGATGGTACTGAATTAGAATTAGAATCTTGTTGTCAAAAGCAACTTGGTTCGTCAGCTCTAAGAGAGTTTTGTGATATCAGAAATGGCTGAACGGTGAGAACGTAAGAATTGAACCATCAGATTTATGTCACGATCACGGGCTAATCTAGCCTGAGTCATGGCTGCAAGCATCCTTTCATAGTCGATAGGTGCATCATGCTGTGATTGGACTTGAAAAGATGAAGTGTAATCGTGATGAAGTTGTGAGTCGGTGGACTCACGCATAATCATGTCTGCGATAGATGGTAATTGTTGCTTGGACTCATGCATACTTATCATTTCCCCGATAGATGGTAATCTATTATGAATGGGGGAATCTGAGTATGACTCTTGGGAATATTGTGGACAAGGTGGAAACGGAGGACAAGTCGGTTGAAAATTGGACTCGGGGGAATCGAAACCCATGAACTCTGTGAAGAGTTGAAAATATGAAAAATATGGTTATAAGATGGGGGGTATGGGTTATATGCATTCGGATAAGACCATTCCGGCACACTAGGTTGGTCAAAGTTGTGATATGCCGGGTTGGTAATATCCGAAAAATAGTTAGTGTGTAATATGGATTAAAATTGGAAAAATTTATTATTATATGCCATATCACACCAACACAACAAAGAAAAAGAAAACAAACAAATAAACAAACAAAAAAAAGAAAATTTCTAACCTAAGTTAGGGTAGACCTATGGACCTAGACGACTCCTAACTGGTTAGACTGTTCACGGGAGGTTGGGTGCAGACTTTGACCACAAGTTAATCAGCCAGGTCAGGGCAAGAGTGGTGGGAGGTTTTCCGTCAAAGACGTTCCTTAATTAAATAACCACCAATCTTCGGGCTTTCGGCCCTCAATCCCCTTCCTAGACACTGATTTGGCAAGAGTCAAAATTCCAGCACTGTTCCCCCTTAGGATAATCTCCTAATTGAGTCTGAGATGTCCCTAGGGCCAACGTCTACTAATTTTAAGTTAGGCTTGGGTTAGTGAGTGCTTGGATATGATTTTTGGGCTAAGGAAGGGTGATGAAATCCCCACCTTATCTTGTTAATGGGTTATGCCCTTAAGATATTTTGTGCAAGTGTACAAGATATGTAAATAAGATTCACTCAAAGCATGAAAATCAACCAAGAGATGAGTCCTATTCTACATGCAATGCGAACGTACCTTGCTCCAGCACTCTTCAACAGTAAAATAAAGTAATTGAAAAGACACGTGCCTAATATGCAAACGTCTAATCAATTTTTATCATTAACAACAAATATTTTACTGTTGAATTAATTAGCAGTAAGCAGGGTTATCACAGAACAAATTTTAACAGAGCAGAAAGCAGATATTACAATTTTCAGCAACCTGCAGAAAAATTGATCTGTAGTTCACTGCTACTGCCGCGGAACCGCGGCTATTGCCGCGTTTGCGCAGCAAAGTAACAGGCTCTGCTGCTCTGCCTTCGAGGGCAGAGGCACAGAGTTGCTATATGTCCACTTCTGCTGCTGTTTTTCTGTTCTCCAAACCTGCAAACAGAAAAGAATAAAAGAATTAGTTAATATTTTTTTTATTTTAGAGAAAAACTTACCGTCCCTCCCCGGCAACGGCGCCAATTTGTTGACTGAGATTTCCTGCACACAATGTAGTATTTTTGTTTTAAGAATAGGATGTGCAAGTTCTCAATTCTAATCCGCTGTAGCAAGGCTATGCGGGTCGTGATCCTCAGGGAGGGACTGCGATGGAAGCGTTAAGCAAGTTTCTCTAAAGTTTTTATTTTTATTAGTTAAATTAGAAAGGAAGTGGTATTTACAATGGGTCGGCAAATAAAGAATTGGGAGAAGTTGTGATTAATCTACAAAAAAAAGAAAAGAAAAGAAAAAGAAAACTTACCTCTTCAGTCTGCTTACCGTTTGAACCGTTGCGATGATTTACCTTTTCTTGGAAGGCGTACAAGCATGGCATATAGGATCGTCCGCCTTCTTAACTATGAAATAAAAAGCAACTATGAAGACCTGTTCATCGCCATAGGCCATCAAGGTTCCTTCTTCGGCTAGGTATTCTCGGAGCAGTTGGATCTCATGGTGGGCAAGACATTAGAGAAAGAAACAATGTCATAAAAAATAGAAGAACGATGATAGAACAAAGATAGAGACACAATAAAACAAGAATAGAATAAAAAAACAAAACAAGCTTTGATTTGACTATTAAACAATGGTGGAAAATTACAACTTACACCGGCTGTCACCATCAGTACAAGTGGATCCCTTACACCGGCTATACATCATCTCCTCTCAGCTTTCACAAAAAGAAATAAAAATTTACAATGGAAGAAATAAAATCTAAACTACAAGAAAACCTAAAAACCCTAACTTTTGGCCCTTTGCTGGACGCTGGACCACTCTGTACGTTGCACTGCAGGGGTATTTATAGCTTCAGAAGGAGAAGAGTCCTGGATAAAGTCGCCCACGAAATCTGGTAGTCTGCTTCATCCAAAATGCCGCAAAAACCTGGTCTTTGCCGCAATTTGCGGCAATACTGGCTCTGCTGGCCACGCGCTTTGGCGCGTGGGCTCTCCTGATCCGTTCATCTGGGCGTTTGCTTCTGGAAGTGTGATCCTGGCTCTTCATCTGGGATTTCGAGATAACTTAGAAATCAAGTTACCTAGATCTTGAATTCTCCCAATCTCTTTTAAACGAATTTCCTTATCTCTGCATCTTATCTTTGTCTTTCATCCTCATCTGCAAGTGTTTAGGGTGGATAGAATTCTATCCTTCCCTCATCTTTGATATTTGCAACTTTAGCCCTTGTATATTTGCACTTTGACAATTGATATTTGCACTTTTGCACTTGGGCTTCAAATGTGGGCTTTTGGGCTTCATTAAGCTTTATTTATTATTAAAATAATAATTCGAGGCCTGCACACAATAAATAATAAAATATTAATAATTGTGCAGAATTAAATGAATAAATATGAAATGTGATGGTAAATGTTATGATAAAAATGCACTTTTGACTACCAATCAATCTTCTAACTGCAATCAAATCAACTTTTTCTTCAACCTGTTCAGCATCCAAAACGGCTTCACGATCTCCACCCGGTATCACATCTGTTGAGATCCCAAATGATATTGAACTAACTGGATAATGTGGAGTAGCATCACCCTTCACCTGCCGCAATATCTTCTTGGTCTTCATACTCTTCACCTGTTGAGAGATGGTAGGCTTCACCATTGACGCCTCATCGAATGTGACATATTCGCTCAACACAAACTTTTTGTCTTTTAGGTCACACAACTTGTAGCTTTTCAAATTTCTTTTGATACCCAAAAACACTCTTTTGCTCGAGGATCCAATTTATCTTCTTGACACGAAAGTAGGCGGGACATCCAAATATCCTCAGCAAACCATACTCTTGAGCAACTCCACCTTTCCAAATTTTTAATGGAGTTTTACCTCCTATCACAGATGACGTCAACTTATTCATGAGATGGCTAGCATATACTAAAGTCTCAACTCAAAACGACTTGTCTAATTATGCATTAGATAACAAACACCAAGCCTTTTCTAGTAAGGCGCGGTTTCAATTCTTTAGCCACCCCAATTTGCTTTTGAATTGTGAATTGCATTCCAATATCATTGTTCTGGCCAAATTGCAGGAATTGATCTCGATTGTACTCCCCAACATTATTAAATTAGAGCACTTTGATCTTCCTATCAGTCTGTTTCTGTTCAAATTTTTTCACTTCATGAACAAATTTAGGACTTTAAACCTTTTCTAGTAAGCTAATCTATGACAAATAATGCGAAATTAAAAACTAAATGCAATACACTTAGTGTAACCAAAGAGTGTAGCCGAATTCTCGGTGAAGGGGTTTGCACTATCTCCTCTAAATTCCTCTAAACAAGAGTTGAGGTGCTATATGAAGCTCTCTTCGTTAAACACAAGTATGGGCACACAAACAAACCAAGCATGTATATATGATATGACAATAAGATGCAATGCACAATGTAAGAGAGAGTTAGAGAAAGTGGATCAAACACAAATACTGAGATATGTTTTGAGGTTCGAGCACACAGCTCTACGTCCCCGCCTTCACACAGAAGGATTTCCACCAACTCGTCCATACAGGACTTCCCACACAGGGAACCTCTACTGAGAATTTGGATAAATACAAACTGTTGACACTTAAAAAGACAAGATTCTTATTGGTCTGAACAATGTCTAACTTGTTGACATTTACAAAAGACAAGTGACAGACAAGCTGACGACCAGTTTTCACCCATCTCCGAGGGACAAGGAAGCAATTTAGACTCCACTGATCCAGTAAGTAGACAGTGAACCTCAATTGTTTCTGAACAGACCTCAGCAGGTCTAAAATGCTAGCACTTAGCATTACATGAGCCCAAAGGGATAGCCTCGCCTAAGAGGCTAAGATCATCCAACTTCGCCTTGAAGCCATTCAAAGCTCCGTCAGGAAGTTAACTTATAGCTCCGCCTGAAACCACACGCAATTGCGCAGAAAGGGTATGCGGTAGCTTCGCCGCAGACGACATATAGCTCCGCCGAAGAGCTTTCTTCTGACTTCGCCAGATACTGCCTCCAGCTCCGCTGTGAGTTCAAAGCGGGCATCGCCGCTGCTGGTCTGCTATGGTCAACCTTTGACCAATCAAATCTCCAGATGAGATCAAATCCAATCAAGATCAAATCTGAGATCAAATTTGGCAGTTGATTGCCACAATCTCTTGACTCTTCTAAAACGAGTAAGAAGATCAGGGAAATTCCTCCAACAATATGAAAAGGATCAAAACAGATCAAGAGGATCAACCGACCTGCCATTTCTAACTTCGCAGAAGCTGATCTTAGCCTCGCCGTAAGGCTACTCTCCAGATTTAAACAGATTTGATTCAATCTGTTTTCATATTTTCAAGGGACAATTATACCCCTGCTCTCCCTATAAATAGCCCACCCGGGGCACAAGGAAAGAGGAGAGACGCAAGAGAGAAGACTCCACAAGCAGAGACTTCTTCAAAAAGCACCGTGCGTTCTCGAATTCAGAGACTTTATAGAGAATTGCTTCTCTAATCAGGGTGCTGATACCCTAAATACCTTCTTCTCAAGGAATCTCCGGAACCAGGCGAGAAGGAATTCCTAATTGAAGGCGGTTTTGAGAAGTAGCAAGAGGGTTCTACCAACCTTCTATTCTCTGATTCCCCGAACCAAGCGAGAAGGGAATCTCATCGCTCGCATCGTCAAAGAGACAAAGTGGTCGCGCGCTGACCAGACTCCTATCGGCACACTTCTCCAGAATCTCTGAGGAAATCTACTTGTAATCTTTTAAGAATACTTGTAATTTAGCTCCTCAACCCTTTTTATTGTAAGTTTTTCCCTTTGCAAATCAATGGAAAACAAGATGGCGACTCCGGTGGGGATCAAATTCTCCACTGCCGAGAATCAAGTGTCGCAATGCGACGAACAGACCTTCGGTTCTAACTCTGAATTCAGAAAAGCCGGTGCAGTCAGAGCCTCTCTGGCTAAATCTTCAAGGAAAGTCTCTGCGGAGACAGAAAAGGCTATATGCGAGCCTACTGCGGTTCTCTGGCACACAAGGAAGCACGCCCGCAGTCCAAGTCCTTCACTTTTGAAAACCTTGTCGTTCACTTTGACCAAGGAAGATTTGAAGAAGTTCTCTCCGGGGGTGGTCTAATGCTTCGAGCACGGAAGCATAGAAATGTCTCCATGACCAAGGTTTCAGAACAGAAATCAGGAGCAGAATTCTGCCAACACCCCTCAGCCTCGAGTATGGCTAATCAGGTTCCTTACGAACTAAGTATCCTCTGCCAAAGCGGATGTGGAGGCCTAAACAGAAGTCTCTGGCCGAAGCCTCAGGCGTAGCTACGCCAAAACCGCGCCTCTCTCGCGAAGAAAAAGGCAAGATGCCTCTCTGCTCTAGCAATGTTGCCGACTATGAAGTCACGACGGCAATCATACCGTCGCCCAATTCAAGAGCAACAACGCATTGTGCCAGCCTCGTTCATATGAGCGAAGCTACTGTACCTCAGCGTACTCACCGGGTCCATCCCCTTCGCAGCAGCATAGCGGGTAAAGCACCACAGCGTGCTCCACTTTCCAGTGCGTCAAGCACTAAGTTCGCGCCTATTGGCGAAGATAGAACTAAAGCACTATTCAGTGCTAATCCTTTCTGCAGGGATAAAAGGAACAAGACATTCTCCTATGCGCTATCCAAAGGAGCTTCTGCACCAGATCGTTTAGGCCATGCTTGGCCTGACTTGCGGGAATTGTCGACAATGAACAAACCTCTTCTTCCTGTTGTCACAAGTGGGATGTCAGTTGGTGATAGTCCACTTGGTCCATTGCCGGCTAGCACCAATCTTCGCCACCTCCCCAGGTCGGCGATCAGTTTTTCATCGGCTGTCGGTACAAGCCCCGGTAAAGCATCGCAAAGGAGCGTCTCGCGAGATCCATCCTCTACATCCGTCAACATGACCGGAAGAGGACGAGAGTTATGCAGGGGAAGACAAACATCTGACGACACCCCCTATAGCTCCCCAGATCTAGATTATAGCCCAGGTTTAGGAGAAGTCTTGGTGCATGAAGAAGGTGTTTTTCGGAACACCAGATCTAGGGTGGCGATACCCTAAGTTATCAACAGCCTTCTTCCTCAACGGCAGTAGCCTCGACAGAGCCCAGGAAATCACTCCAGCCATCGGATGAAGAAGACGAAGACAGTGGGTATGCCTCTTCGGCGACAGTTAGCTCAGTACGAACAGACAAAGCATCAGTCAATATGGCTGATAACACTAACGACGAACTTCGTCGGCGCCTGGAAGCTCAGGAGCAAACTTCCAAAACCCAGCAAGAGACCCTGGACAATATTAAACAGATGCTTGCTCGACTCCTCAGCAATCGGAATGACAATGATGCCGGGAGCAATCACGATGAGGAGGAACATTTCAGCAATGAGCAGCCAAAGACGGAGAAATCCAAAGAGGGTTCTTCCTTAGACGCCGAAGTCCTTAAAGGCCTTCAAGCTCAAATCGCATCCCTAGCTCAGAGGGATGAATTAAAAAAAGTGGGGGCAGTCCGTCCTTACCCATTGGAGTGGGATTCGGTGCCATATCCACGAAGTTCAAACCACCAACGTTGCATACGTATGATGGTAAGAGTTCACCAAATCAGCACATCTACTACTTCCGGTCTCAGACTGGTAATGTTATAAGCAACGACGCCATCATGGCTAGGCTGTTCATTGGCACCTTAAAGGGGGTGGCATTTGATTGGTTTCCGAAGTCTCCCTCCGGGCTCTATCAATTCCTGGATCGACCTGGAAACCTGGTTCCTCTCTCGTTTCTACGAGGACGATACCGAAGTGACCATGGACAAGCTCCTCTCCACCATACAGAAGAAGGGTGAATCTGTCCGTGACTACATTGAACGGTTCAGAAACTTATCCTTGATGTGCCCAGCAGGGATGCCACTACCCATGCTCTTACAGACATGTAGGCACAACTTCCTGGACCAAGTAGAAGTTCGCATGGGGGCTGTCAAGGCCCACACTTGAAAAGAATTGGTCGAACAAGCTGAGATAGCTGAAAAGTCGGCTAAAAAGTTCGAACCATCCACCCCTAGAGGCAAATGGGGTATGAACAATAAAGGACGTAGCGACCTACCGCAGTCTTCTCAAGCCAAAGGGAAAGAGACTATGTCTGTGGAATTGTCCGGGACGTGCAGTCAAAGGCCAAGAAGAGCGGCTTCAACAATCAGGAGCCTAAGTTCCCTCCAAAACAGTACTCCTTCAAGGGCGATCAGGTGGTCACGATATTCCACCTGCTCCACAAAGGGAATAAGATGAAGCTGCCAGATGCTCAGCATCCCAATGAGATAGGACGCACGAATGATCCCAAATACTGTCTCTATCATAGATGATTCACCATCCTACCGACAAGTGCTATGTCCTCAAAGATAGAATTCAAGCCTTGGTTGATGCCGGGGTTCTGACATTGAAGACGGAGCAAAAAAAAAAGTCACCGCTAATATGGTGACCCTCGAGTTCGGCAAAACCCCAAAGGTCACAGTTCCTGACGGGACCTATCCAGCCCCCACGCAACGGTTGGACGTCAAGCATCCTCCAGCTACAGCTCAAAATAATAAGGGTCTTATTCCCTTAACATTGGAGACAGGAAAAGTCATGTGGATACACTC
This sequence comes from Agave tequilana, assembly GCA_038442645.1. Lineage (NCBI taxonomy): Eukaryota > Viridiplantae > Streptophyta > Magnoliopsida > Asparagales > Asparagaceae > Agave > Agave tequilana. Next base: position 122,456 of record JAVJIF010010119.1, on the reverse strand, counting down.
AGACCTTGTCCAAGACGTGCAGTGGGATTCAAAGAAGCCTAAGTCAAAGGGCAAATCTTGCAATGTCATCTCCATCCTGCCAGACGACGGCAATCTTACATCGGCTTCCCTCAGTGATTCAGAAGGAGAAAGGCATGCTTGCACAATGCAGGCCGATGTACCTCAGCCGACGGGTACTCGATCCAGAAAATCGTACTTAAAACAGTATGAGAAAGCTACTGGCGAGACACAACATCAAACGACGCCAGTACAAGTACCAGCATCCGCTTCGATTCCAACCAAGGGAAAAGAGAAGCCTAAAGAGGTCCGATTCGACCAAGTCCTGAAGAAGCCTTCAGGACTAGGGCTTGACATGCCCTTTCGTTTTGACATATTGGCCCAGCTGGCTAATATCCCAGCTCGTATTACAATATACGAGCTCCTTCGTCTCTCAAAAGAGACAAGAGAAGCACTCAGGGATGTGCTGGCTAATTCAGAGGTCTCTAATGATGACGTTCAGTCTCCTTACCCAGAATGTCATCACACACAATCAAAGGTGCCCGCCATTACATTCATAGCGGAAGATATGCTTCTCAAAGACAACAAGCATGATCGACCTCTGTACTACAACGGATATATCGGTTCAACGTGCATTGAAAGAATGCAAGTCGATCCGGGGTCCGCACTCAGCATCATCCCCAAAGGCTTCTCTACTTCCTCGGCATACCGCTGTATAGGTTGTCCACAACCACCACTACAATATACGGTTTCAATGCCGGGAGCAGTCACCCACTTGGGAAAATCCGGCTCCGTTGCAGAATCGGGAGTTTGAAGTCAGAAGTGACATGATATGTCATTGACGCCGACACGTCATATAACCTGCTGCTAGGACGACCATGGATCCATGCCAACTGGATCGTTCCTTCTACTCTGCACCAATGCTTCAAATATGTTGAAGATGACGCGACAGTACGAACTGTTTTTGCTGAGAAACAACCATTCAAAGGGGTGAAAAATTACTTCACTGATGCTCTCCTGTATCAAGAGACAGGTGAACACACAAAGAACCATTTCCAGACGATGATGAAAGTGGCAATGAGGCGGATTCAGAATCCGAAGCAGACAAGCCAGCTATTCTGATTGGTGAACCAATTATAGAATGTCTCAATAATCCCCAATGTAATACTCCTTCAGAGGATGAAGGTGAATAGGTAATTAATGATAATATTTTTTTCGATTATCCTGCGAGTGTTGGGCTGTTTAAATCCATTACGGATAGCTCTCTGCACATGCCATTGCATAAACCAAGTGCGTCCAGTACGCCCATGGAATCCGCAGAAGGAGCCGTCTTGGTGATCCCGCCATCCAAAGAAGGTCAGTTACCGATAATTTTCGGTAGAACCCAACCACGGGGACTCATGGCCACAGATTCAAGTTCAGACCCAGACACTCCACAATTCTTTCATTACGCGCAACCTGCGCGCCATAAAGCATGGAGAAGGCCTGAATTTTGGAAAAGGAAGGCGCGGTTTGATGCAAAACTTTGTGCCTAAAGGGAAGCCTGCAAATTACTATGATAGTACACACAGGGGGTTGAGATATGTTACACCCACATCGTCAGCAACGGTTCAAGCCAAAGACCATGAACCAATTCCATCACATTCAGCCTCATCCTCCGAGTGGGACTCAGACATCAGTGTGAGAATGATGTTCGAAAAGCTCACCGTTAATATGACTTCGAGCAGTCAATTGGAGCCTGCAGAAGCTACTGATGAGGAACCATGGGCCCAGCAACTAGACCTCCAATGGAAAAGCGATTCGAATTGCGCGAACCACCTACTGAAGACAAGGTGATGCAGGTCAACTTGGGTAGTCAAGACTACCCTAAGCCCATCTTTATTAGTGAAAGCCTATCACTTACAGAAAAGGAAGAATTGATAATACTCGTAAAGGAGTATATAGACGTCTTCGCATGGAGCTACGAAGACATGCCCGGACTTGATCCACAAGTAGCCGTGCACCGTCTAAATATCAAGCCCGACGTCAAGCCAGTCAAGCAGCAACAACGTCGGTTTCGCCCGAACATTATGGAAGCTATTGAAGCCGAAGTTCACAAGCTCATGGCATGTGGCTTCATCCGGGAGGAACAACATCCAGATTGGGTAGCTAACATTGTCCCCATCCTCAAGAAGAACGGAAAAATACGGATCTGCATCGACTACCGTGATCTCAATACGGCCTGTCCTAAAGATGAATTCCCGCTACCTATCACCGATGTCATGATTGACAACACATGTGGATTCGAAAGGATGTCTTTTATGGATGGCTTTTCAGGGTACAACCAGATTAAGATGTATCCCGACGACGAGAAGCATACTTCGTTCCAAACACCATTGGGGGTATACTGCTACACTGTAATGCCATTCGGACTGAAGAACGCTGGAGCAACTTATCAGCGGGCAATGAGCACAATCTTCCGCGATCATCTCCGAAAAACGGTAGAATACTATGTCGACGACATTGCTGTCAAAAGCCGCAATAAGGATGACCATCTTCGCGATCTGAGAACGATGTTCGACATAATGCGGGCTCATCAATTGAAAATGAATCCGACAAAATCCTTCTTGGGAGTTTCGAGTGGCAAGTTCCTTGGATTTATTGTTACATCAAAAGGGATTCATCTTGACCCAGACAAAGTCAAAGCTATTTAGAGCATGCATCCACCGAGGAATCTCAAAGAGCTTAGAGGCTTGCAAGGCAGACTGGCTTATATCAGAAGATTCATCGCAAATCTCTCAGGCCGCTATCAACCGTTCACCCGACTTATGAAAAAGGGTGCTTCCTTCGTATGGGATCAAGCTTGCCAGGAAGCTTATAAAGACATCAAGAGGTACCTCACAAAGCCTCCAGTCTTAGTGGCCCCTACATCAGGGAAACCATTCTTGCTTTATGTAAAAGTTATGGACTATTCTCTCGGTGCCCCCTTGCTCAAAAGGACGACAATGGTCACGAGCAAGCCATTTATTATCTAAGCAGGACTCTCGTAGGAGTAGAATCTCGCTACAATCCTATCGAGAAAGAGTGCTTAGCTCTCGTCTTTGCTGTTCAGAAGACGCGACATTATTTGGTCGGTCAAACCATACATGTCATCTCCAGAGTGAACCCATTGCGTCTCCTTATGACAAAGCCAGGATCACTAAATTCAAGATTGGCTAAATGGGCACTTCTTTTGTCTCAATACGACATGATCTTTACCCCTCAGAAGGCGGTTAAGGTCAGGCCCTTGCAGAGTTCTTGGCTGCTGATCCAGTTCCGGAACATTCAAAACTTCATGAGGATATTCCAGATGAAGTCTTCGACTCCAATATAACCTCAGAGGAGGAAGTGTGGCAGATGTTCTTCGATGGAGCATCGCGAATGGGCTCTAAAGGCAAAATTATTGCCGGAGTGGGGGTTGTGTTTATCTCCTCAAAGAATCATGTCCTTCCCAGAGCATTTTCTCTGACGGAATCGTGCTCCAACAATGTAGCAGAATATAATGCCCTGCTCATTGGTCTTTAGCTTGCCCATGGAATGGGGGTACGCTACCTTGAAGCCTACGGCGATTCAAAACTGATCATCAATCAGGTTAAAGGAGAATATGAAGTTCGCCACGAAGACTTGGTGCCTTATTATCACACAGCCATCGAATTGGCTAATCTATTTGAAGGTTTCTACATTGGGCACGTGTCTCGATCTCAGAATACCGAGGCGGACTCTCTTGCTGCATTAGCAACAACACTAGCCTTGCCAGCCGACACCGAGTATCACCTCGCAGTCGCAACTCGACATCTTGTATGCTCTAAGCATATGCCAAGAACCCAAGGAGTCTATAATGTCTCCACCGATTTTGAGCCTAGAGATTGGCGCTTTTCTCTCATTGACTATGCTTTGCACGGTCTGCTTCCAGACGATCCTAAAGAAGCGGCATCTATCATACGAAGGTCTCTCCGTTTCTACTATGATCCAACTCTGAAGACACTTTACCGTCGTTCATATGACGGTGTCCTCCTCCGTTGCCTTTCTCATTCAGAGGCACAGGAAGTGCTTAAAGAAGCGCACGACGGCATTTGCGGAGCTCATCAGCCAGGTCCAAAGCTTAAAGATAGGTTGCATAGGCTTAGATATTATTGGCCAACTATGATAGCCGATGCCATCCAATACGCACGAAGGTGTAAAGCATGCCAAGTTCATGCGGACTTCATACACCAGCCTTCGGAGTTGCTCCACCCGACTGTTGCTTCATGGCCATTTGAAGCATGGGGAATAGATGTCGTAGGGCCAATCAGCCCCTCTTCGACAAGAGGTCACTGGTTTATCCTGATAATAACCGATTACTTTTCAAAGTGGGCGGAGGCTATACCATTGGCTGAAGTCAAAACCTCTAATGTGGTTAATTTCATCAAACACCATGTCATCCATCGATTTGGTGTCCCTAGGCGGATCATCCACGACAACGGTCCCCAATTCATAAGCCAAGTATTCTATCGGTTCTGCGATAAATACCGAATTCAGAATGTGGCTTCAAGTGCCTATAATCCCGCCGCTAATGGCTTGGCGGAAGCATTCAACAAAAGGATCATCAAGCTACTCAAGAAGTTCGTCTCCTCGAACAAGCGAGATTGGGATGAAAAGCTTGGTGAATGTCTTTGGGCCTACCGAACCACGGTTCGAACACCGACAGGCAATACGCCTTTTTCCCTGGTATATGGGTGCGAAGCAATCATCCCGTAGGAAATCTAGGTGCCGTCATTGCGAGTCGCTCTGACCACTAAGATCACATCAGAGGACAATGATCGGTTGCGCCTCCAAGAGCTCGAAGCCCTAGATGAGAAGCGACTACAAGCTCAGCAACACATCGAGTTGTATCAAGCTTGAATTTCAAAAGCCTTCAATAAGAAGGTCAAACAGAGGGTCTTCCAGAAAGGAGACCTGATTTTAGCCGTCAGATGACCGATGATTATGACGCATAAGACCAAAGGCAAATTTCAGCCTAAATGGGAAGGATCGTTTGTCATAGAAACAGTCTATTCAAACGGAGCATACCGCCTTATGACTTCAGATGGCGACCTACTCATGATGCCGGTCAATGGCAAGTTCTTAAAGAAGTATTATCCCTGATTAAGGATCCTTCTTATGATCAAGTTAACATTACACCTCTGATCAAGACCTTCGTGTTCAAAGTACACACAAAGAGAGCCTTTCTCTTCCTCCAAGCGAGATCATACAACCATAAATCAGTAGGAACCTGGTCATACACAGGTTGTCTTAAAGGAGAATCAAGGTTACACATACATTAACCAGACGATCCAACATCCTTAACGATTAAGGACAGAGGAAAATGTTGGCCTTTAAGCCCAACATAAGTCCTCGACAACTCATCATGCTGAGGGAAATAGCATGGCTAGCCCGACTCAAACGGTAGTTGGTAAGGCATATCAAACCCGTTGACAGCTGAGGATTTCCTAAAAATCTTAAGGGACCTGTTCCCAGTCGATTCCCTCGTTTCTCCCTGTGAAAACGAGACCTCCAAAATCACTTACCAATTCTCATCCATAGAATGGTAAGACCACATATACATTTCACTGTTACGTTAACATTAAACTCATGACAGCGATTCCCTCGTTTCTCCCTGTGAAAACGAGACCTCCAAAATCACTTACCAATTCTCATCCATAGAATGGTAAGACCACATATACATTTCACTGTTACGTTAACATTAAACCTATGACAGCGATTCCCTCGTTTCTCCCTGTGAAAACGAGACCTCCAAAATCACTTACCAATTCTCATCCATAGAATGGTAAGACCACATATACATTTTACTGCTACGTTAACATTAAACCTATGACAACGATTCCCTCGTTTCTCCCTGTGAAAACGAGACCTCCAAAATCACTTACTAATTCTCATCCATAGAATGGTAAGACCACATATACATTTCACTGTTACGTTAACATTAAACCTATGACAGCGATTCCCTCACTTCTCCCTGTGAAAACGAGACCTCCAAAATCACTTACCAATTCTCATCCATAGAATGGTAAGACCACATATACATTTCACTGTTACGTTAACATTAAACCTATGACAACGATTCCCTCGTTTCTCCCTGTGAAAACGAGACCTCCAAAATCACTTACCAATTCTCATCCATAGAATGGTAAGACCACATATACATTTCACTGTTACGTTAACATTAAACCTATGACAGTGATTCCCTCGTTTCTCCCCATGAAAATGAGACATCTTCCCAAATTCCATTATAACCTTGAGCTTGGTGGCGTCTCAATCGGTTATGTCATTGCGACCTCTGAACCAGCAGACAGCCGAGTCTCAACCTTGAGCCTGTTGACATTTACAAAAGACAGGTCTCGATACTTTTGACATTTACAAAAGACAAGTATCACCAACCTTGAGCTTGGTGGCGTCTCATTCGGTTATGTCATTGCGACCTCTGAACCAGCAGACAGCCAAGTCTCAATTTCGAGCTTGTTGACATTTACAAAAGACAAGTCTCAACCTTGAGCCTGTTTACATTTACAAAAGACAGGTCTCGATACTTGTTGACATTTACAAAAGACAAGTATCACCAACCTTGAGCTTGGTGGCGTCTCAATCGGTTATTCATTGCGACCTCTGAACCAGCAGACAGCCGAGTCTCAACCCCGAGCCCTGTTAACATTTACAAAAGACAGGTCTCGATACTTGTTGACATTTACAAAAGACAAGTATCACCAATCTTGAGCTTGGTGGCGTCTCATTCGGTTATGTCATTGCGACCTCTGAACCAGCAGGCAGACAAGTCTCAATTCCGAGCCCTGTTGACATTTACAAAAGACAGGTCTCGATACTTATTGACATTTACAAAAGATAAGTATCACCAACCTTGAGCTTGGTGGCGTCTCAATCGGTTATGTCATTGCGACCTCTGAACCAGCAGACAGCCAAGTCTCAACCTCGAGCCTGTTGACATTTACAAAAGACAGGTCTCGATACTTGTTGACATTTACAAAAGACAAGTATCACCAACCTTGAGCTTGGTGGCGTCTCATTCGGTTATGTCATTGCGACCTCTGAACCAGCAGACAGCCGAGTCTCAACCTTGAGCCTGTTGACATTTACAAAAGACAGGTCTTGATACTTGTTGACATTTACAAAAGACAAGTATCACCAACCTTGAGCTTGGTGGCGTCTCATTCGGTTATGTCATTGCGACCTCTGAACCAGCAGACAGCTAAGTCTCAATTCCGAGCTTGTTGACATTTACAAAAGACAAGTCTCAATTCCGAGCTTGTTGACATTTACAAAAGACAAGTCTCAACCTTGAGCCTGTTGACATTTACAAAAGACAGGTCTCGATACTTGTTGACATTTACAAAAGACAAGTATCACCAATCTTGAGCTTGGTGGCGTCTCATTCGGTTATGTTATTGCGACATCTGAACCAGCAGACAGCCAAGTCTCAATTTCGAGCTTGTTGACATTTACAAAAGACAGGTCTCAACTTTGACCTGTTGACATTTACAAAAGACAGGTCTCGATACTTGTTGACATTTATAAAAGACAAGTATCACCAACCTTGAGCTTGGTGGCGTCTCATTCGGTTATGTCATTGCGACCTCTGAACCAGCAGACAGCTAAGTCTCAATTCCGAGCTTGTTGACATTTACAAAAGACAAGTCTCAATTCCGAGCCCTGTTGACATTTACAAAAGACAGGTCTCGATACTTGTTGACATTTACAAAAGACAAGTATCACCAATCTTGAGCTTGGTGGCGTCTCATTCGGTTATGTCATTGCGACCTCTGAACCAGCAGACAGCCGAGTCTCAACCTTGAGCCTGTTGACATTTACAAAAGACAGGTCTTGATACTTGTTGACATTTACAAAAGACAAGTATCACCAACCTTGAGCTTGGTGGCGTCTCATTCGGTTATGTCATTGCGACCTCTGAACCAGCAGACAACCGAGTCTCAACCTTGAGCCTGTTGACATTTACGAAAGACAGGTCTCGATACTTGTTGACATTTACAAAAGACAAGTATCACTAACCTTGAGCTTGGTGGCGTCTCATTCGATTATGTCATTGCGACCTCTGAACCAGCAGACAGCTAAGTCTCAATTCCGAGCTTGTTGACATTTACAAAAGACAAGTCTCAATTCCGAGCTTGTTGACATTTACAAAAGACAAGTCTCAACCTTGAGCCTGTTGACATTTACAAAAGACAGGTCTCGATACTTGTTGACATTTACAAAAGACAAGTATCACCAATCTTGAGCTTGGTGGCGTCTCATTCGGTTATGTCATCGCGACATCTGAACCAGCAGACAGCCAAGTCTCAATTTCGAGCTTGTTGACATTTACAAAAGACAAGTCTCAACTTTGTGCCTGTTGACATTTACAAAAGACAGATCTCGATACTTGTTGACATTTATAAAAGACAAGTATCACCAACCTTGAGCTTGGTGGCGTCTCATTCGGTTATGTCATTGCGACCTCTGAACTAGCAGACAGCTAAGTCTCAATTCCGAGCTTGTTGACATTTACAAAAGACAAGTCTCAATTCCGAGCCCTGTTGACATTTACAAAAGACAGGTCTCGATACTTGTTGACATTTACAAAAGACAAGTATCACCAATCTTGAGCTTGGTGGCGTCTCATTCGGTTATGTCATTGCGACCTCTGAACCAGCAGACAGCCAAGTCTCAATTTCGAGCTTGTTGACATTTACAAAAGACAAGTCTCAATTCTGAGCCCTGTTGACATTTACAAAAGACAGGTCTCGATACTTGTTGACATTTATAAAAGACAAGTATCACCAATCTTGTGCTTGATGGCGTCTCATTCGGTATGTCATTGCGACCTCTGAACCAGCAGACAGCCAAGTCTCAATTTCGAGCTTGTTGACATTTACAAAAGACAAGTCTCAACCTTGAGCCTGTTGACATTTACAAAAGACAGGTCTCGATACTTGTTGACATTTACAGAAGACAAGTATCACCAACCTTGAGCTTGGTGGCGTCTTAATCGGTTATGTCATTACGACCTCTGAACCAGCAGACAGCCGAGTCTCGACCCCGAGCCCTGTTAACATTTACAAAAGATAGGTCTCGATACTTGTTGACATTTATAAAAGACAAGTATCACCAACCTTGAAGCTTGGTGGCTCCTCAACCAGTTATGTCATCGCGACCTCTGAACTGACAGACTGCCAAGTCTCAACATTCAATCCAGCAAAGGACTATTCTCTCAAATGGCACCAATACAATTTGGAACCGACAATTCAGAAAGTGGAACAATTTGGGGATTCGACAGGGAGTCAAAACAAAAATTATTATTTTCATTGATTCCAAAAGGATGGGATACATGGAGGCACATATATTACGACCTACGGGCGTACATTATAAGATCTGATCCGCTCTTCAAGGGAAGCCAGCCTCGCCCTCCTATCATTAGCAGCCTGGACAAGCGCCTGCGACCTTATCTCAGCCTCAATAAAGTTCGTCGCCTGGGCCAAACGAGCTTCGACCTCAACCAAGGTTGCCCTCTGAGCTAACTCCTGCTGTGAGAGTTCGTCACTCTGGGCCTTAAGCTGCTCAAGCCGCGTAGTCTCTTCAAGACGCACTGGTTCAGCCCTGGATAAGAGAAGATTTGCCTTCCTGATCATCTCATTGGCCTTCCCAATTTTGTCTTCAGCGTCAAGAAGAGCACTGGTGGAGGCATCAATGGCATTCCCAACCTCTACTTTCCTTGTCTCCAAGGATTTCAAGTCAGAAGAAATAGCCTTAGCAACCTCCTGAGCAGCAAGACGGGCTTCATGCATTTGAGCGACAAGATGCGCAAGCTGCTCACTAACTGAAGACTCCAGGTCTGAGCGGTTAAGACGGCGTCATTCTTCTACGTCCCTCTCAAATTGATCTACCAAGAGTTCCAAGGCAGTGGCCTGGTGATACCCTTCAAAGTCCCGAATACTTGCAATACTGCGGGAGAGGACCACCTTTAAAGTTGAGAATGACATAGTCGAACCTTTCAAGACCAGATCGATGGATCGCCCTAAGCCTTTATAAAAGCTATCGACTATGTCACCTATAAAATCATTTTCAACCTCGGCCACTTCTGGTAGACAAACAGCCTCAGAAAAATTCACCAGCCTAGTTGACACCACTGTGGAAGGAACGGCGGGAACACTAGCAGCAGCATGACAGGTCATCAATGATCTCAGCGGAGTCTTCATTGGAATCAGTACACTAGCCACCGCTGAGGTAGGACTAGTGACCATCTCCTGAACAGCAGGCTCAACCACCAGCGTTGGGGAAGTAGGGCTTGTAATCACTCTCAGCTCCGCACTTGGCACAACTGACGGCGCCTCACTCGTTGATATAGTTGGGAGTGAGGACATCTCCGGGACTGTAACGCCCCGTTCCTAAAGATACGGGGACGTTATGGCGACGTACATACGCGAGGTGAAAACACGCTCACGCGTACGTTAAGCCTCAGTACAATACAATACCTCCATATAGTCATGAGTTCCAGCATGAAATAAGTACAAGAATACCTGCAGAAAGAGGTCAGCGATCATAATAGATATGAAAACAGGAATAAATATGATAACAGAAATAAAACACAAAGATACCTATGAAGTGGCTCGATAAGGACTCTCCTATGTGACTCCAAGGCACTCTCGGATACTACGGTACGCGGTCTCCAATCTGAGCATGCAAACCCAGGGTCGTCAGAAAGCGACCTAGTGAGTGGTAAAATGAAGGAGGAAGTAATATTCTATAATAATACAAGCATGATACGCATATATAATACATAATGTTGTATACCATATAATAAGCATAGCATAAACAATAGAAATATAGAGACATGGAAGCAGTAGAAATATATAAGCATGTTTTCCTTTAATACCATCACTACCTAGCCGGTTATCATCTGATCATATCTATGGTCGGTTTGTATCATACATTATGTTGTCTAGTGGTGACGTGATAGCAGTGCACATGCAGGTGGACATATGCAATATGAACATGCAGGTGGGCATATGCTACCTAACGGGTATACAATGTAGTGCACAGACAGTAATGATGTATGCAAGGTATACAGAAGATAGAATATATGCACATATGCACAAATAGTATGCCACTACAGAAAGAGTACATGTATCGGGTAAAGTAACAACTAAACATATAACATGATCTCAGATAAATGAGCAGGTACCATAAGAAGTACAACTATACAATAGGAAACATATATCAGACAAGGAACAGAAACAAGTAGTAAACATGTATCAGGCAAGTCATGTTCTTTATACAATAGTAGCGATCAGTACCACCTGATATTTTAATTACTCTCTTTCAGTGTCCCATACCACTGGCGGTTCATACTGAAGCCCGCACCCCAGTCGAACCCATCCGGACATGGCCTACGGGTACCATTATCCAAACGAGAGAGCAACCAAATAACAAGTGTTCCCGACGTCACTATTGTGTATACTGTTTTATTATGTTAATTGGAAACCCATGGTCGAAGAGTTCTTATCGGGTGGATGTATCCCGTGCATACCCGGGATCACGGCCTTAAACGGACCCTTGGCTGCTAAGACCAGGGCCCTCCGCTAGGAGGGGAGCACGAATCAAGTAACGGGAGCTCATGGAGCTAGTGGTAGGTAGCACTACCGTCCCCTGCAGTGGGACTAACAATATGGATCCAGTACATCACCCGATAAGATCTAATCAACCGTAAAGTCTCCCCCATACCCCAGTTATCATTATGATCTGTTATGTCAAGTATCCAATGTAACAAGAACAATTAACAGTACATGATACGGGTACATGATAATTGGACCAGAGCTCTGTTGATAGCATAGAACAATATAACGGGAATCGGGAACAATATATCGGGAACAATAGAACGTGAACAATATCACGGGAACAATATAACAAAATCAATAGATGTGAAAGTCCACATATCGCATATCAACAGCTCTCATGTCCAGTAACAGGAATATCCATATCAGTAACAGGTAACAATCCTATTCATGAATAATAATACATGTAACATGAACAGGGATCTATATGACAAGAATAGAGAAACCATACAGGCATGTGTAACCATAATATGTAAACATAACATAAATGTGTATGATGATCATGCTAATATGAAATGCAGTAGTCCGTGCATGGTTATATCCATGTATCAGTGGAACCTATATGTGTAGCAATATATCGGTGTATCACTCGTATATGTCCTAACAGTGATTCGTGTATAAAATAATATCATGTCCGTCTCTTAAACTACGGTAGCCATGTAAGGATGATAGCAGTGCAGGAAATAACAGTATCTCGCATTCGTGTATAATGACGGTGTAGTGTCCTAGCGTACCTGTAGAGCAGTATGTAAGCTAACTGTGTCACGATGCATGACATAATAGGGTCCAAGCCTATGGGGCTATGGTGGGCCGGGTGTCAGTGGTACAGGAACAGGACATACTCAAGATCAGTCAGGCATTTACTAAATACCGTGTTTATTACAGTGTTTTAATATTGTTTACCAATTAGGATATACCGGATCATGTTTTATATCAAGAAGTCAATCAAGTGCAATTAATAGACTAAAAAGATAATTTATAAAATAAAAACACTCACAAACTGGTCGTGGAGCAGTAGCTCTCGTTCCCACGATCGCAACGGATCCAGAATCGTCCAAATCGGAGTCCGGATGTTCCCGATATCGCCCGAATACTAAATCATAACAAATAGAGTTAAATATGTAAATAAAAATATTAAATGCAAATATTGAATTGTACAAGGGGGTTTTCTGTAAACTTATCTTTATTGGGTTTGGATGCGGGTTTGGGCTCATAACGGGTCGGGTCCAGATCCACAACCCAAACCTATGACTTAAGTGAAACGGGTATCGGGTAGTGAGTTTGATTCACCTAATAGGATTAATGGGTTTGGGTTTTACCCAAACCCATTCAAAGGGAAAAAAAATCAGCAGCAGCAGCAAGTTTGCTGCTGCTGTGGTCTTGTGCGGGCCGGCCGGCCAGCTCAGCTGGCCGGCGGTGGTGGCCGGCCTGCCGGCGGCGATCCCGGCCGCCGGCGGCGGTCAGAGAGAGAGAGAGAAGGGGAGAGAGAGAGAAAGAAAAGGGGAGAGAGAGAAAGGGTCTGCTCACAGGAGGAGAAGAAAAAAAAAGAAAGGAAAGAAGAAGAAGAAAAAGAAGAAAGAAAAGGAAAGGAAAAGAGGGGGCGGCGGCCGGTGGCGGCCGGCCACTGGCCGCGTGGCCGGAGGGGGTGGAGCCCGGTGGCGCGCCGGCCACCGGGGAGCGCCGGCGGCAAGCCCGGCGGCGGTCTGCCGCCCACAGGGAGATAGATAGAGTTGGAGAGAGTGTGAGAGTGAGAGTGAGAGGGAGAGTGAGGAGTGAGAGAGTTTGGAGAGAGAACTTTTGAAGAGAGAGAGAAATGTTTGAAAGAGGAAGAGAGAGAGAGAAATTTATGAAGAGGGGAAGTCGGTTGGGTTATGGCGGTGGGTTTAATGGCGGTGGGGGAATTGTGTAGAAGAAGAAAGAAGAAAAAGGAAAGAAAAAGAAAGAATTAAATAAAATGTAATCTAATATTATTTTAATAGGGTCAGAAATTGACTAGCTCCGAACGGTGCCCAAAAATTATAAAAAATAGAAAATATTATCTTGAGACATAATATGAAAACGGTTTGCAGAAAGTCAATCCGGTTTGCCAATTAAAAATCCCGGAGTGTCTCGCCGATACGGGCGACACCGGTTTGGCCGGATTTTCGATAAATTCAGAAAAATCCCCAAAAATGCCCGAACGTAAATAATACGATTCTAAGACATACGGTGAAGGCCGATTCTCAAAATTCTACTCCGTTTGTGAAATAAAAATCGGAAGGCTGGTTATCGGTATCGGTCGACACCGACAACGGAGATTTTCCAAAATAATCCAGAAAAATTCCAGAAAATCGTGAAAAATCTCAAATATTAGAAAATAATTTTTGAAATTGAAATCAGCTCAATCGGACTACCACGGAGGTCAAATCGAGTTTTGTACGTTGTATCGCGTACCGATACGGTGATACGTACACCGGGGATCAGGGTGTTACAGGGACTACCACCCCTCCTACCTCTGTTCCTTTGGCTAGCTCAGGCCGATAAGGGGGCAGGTCACCATCCGCCGCGGTCGAAGTGCTCATGTCACCCCTTAACCCCTCGGGAAGATCCTCTGGTTCCCTTGAAGTTGAAGCACCTTGAGGCGGAACACCTGCAACAAAATTGTGTTTAGGCAAGACACAATAAATAGTGAAAGCCAAAAGGTCGGAACAATACCAAAGGATGATGTCGCCTCAGACATCTCGGCAGCCGCATCGGTCTCTACGGGCCCCATTGGAAAGTCTTTTGCGGAGTCAACACGAATGGCCGGCCCGCTTTCGCTTGCCGAATCTTCCGTAGACCACCCAAAAGAGCTTGACGCTACAGGACTTCCTTTGAAAGTCCCGACGCCCGAAGGACCAACGTCAGCTGCATCACCTCCGGATTCCTCCGGGACGGCAAAATAGCCGGCCTCATCACCCTCGTGATAAGCGAACAGAGGATCATAATGTTCCCCTTGTTCTCCGACGGCCTCAGCTCTCGGGCTCGTCACCGCCTCAGCTCCTACATCACGAAGCAGATAATAAGCGGTCCGGAACACATAGAACATATATTATAAAGACGAAGCTAATCTTACCTAAGTCCGGAGCAACTTCGCCAGTCGTCGATCCAGCAACTGACGGTTCAACTACTAATGGGGCAAGAGGAGGAAGCGCCACAGATGGTTCGCCCTCTACAACGACCGTGGGAGCTTGGCGACGGGGCTTCTTTACCAACTGTTTCCTACGAGACCCACTTGTCCGTTTGCGCTTAAGAGGAACGTCAGAATCCCCCTCCTCTACTTCTTCTACATGTCTTGGGGGAGCTGTCCCCATCACGCCGGAACCAGCTACAAGAGTCTCGGCACCTGCCTCCGCTTCGAAGCAAGGATTTTCCGCATCCGAGGCTTCGCTGTCATCAACAACAACGAATTCTTCTATGCCCGGGACGCGAACCCTCTTACCTTCCCTTCTCTCAGAGACCTTCCGCTTTAGCCGCTGAGAAATTAACTTCACACCAGAGCTGTTAGCATTGAATCCAAGGGGTGTGGAGTTGGAAGTCGCATACCACTGGCAGAAGCTCAGGGTCATTAGAAGGTTAGGAGTCTTCAACGGCATACACAGCCGCGCCTCAGTACAGCCCGCAATGAAAAATCGCCAGGCTCGGGCTTCATCAATGAGGCTCCCCATGAAGGCCAAATTGAGATTTGGGTTGCCCATGTACAGTTGGTCATATCCAAACTGTCGAGCAAACCGACTTGGAACATAAGGCTCCAAGTAGCAGCTATCCCCACTCCGGTATAATAAGTGTGAGGGCCGGATGCTGACTAGCCACTTAAAAATTCCCCGGCTCAGGGATGACTGCCCTCCCCCCCGCATCTTTGAACTCCTCGTCATAGCCTGCACCCCGAATACGGGGAAAACAGCGGAAGAGACTATAGACGTCATAGCGACGTACTAATTTACGGGCCTCAGCCACATAAGTCTTCTGCCATGAGCATCCTTCGAATCGGCGGAGGAGCGCCATTCGAACATCTTGCGGGGGGTCCTCTCCAACTTCAATCAAAGAAGGACAATGCAGGGCGAACCACGCCATCAAGTAAGTGTACGGCGACCTATCCTGGGATTAGGACCGTCGCGAGGCAAAGTGGCCCCCTTTCCACGCTTCGTTGCTGGCGGCCTGCAAAAAGCCTCCGTTAATGCACGAAGGCCTCTCTGGATACAGCATACCATGGCCGGAAGAAGACCCAGAGGATGACCATGGACTAGACAGACAGCAGGCAGCAGGACGTTCGGATGAATGACGTCACCCGACGAAGACGGCACCACGCACCTCTTCAGCCAGACTGTCAAGAAGCCAGCCAACAGTGCCTTCCGGGACATCGGACGGCGAGCCTGATGATGGAAACTCCGAAGGACATCACCCTTCTCATATGGACCATCGTCTTCCTTCACAACTAGATCCCCTTGGAAGTGCTTTTGCATCCGGTCAAAGATGTCTTCATCAGCAACTCCACAGTGAGCCACTTCAGGAATGTTCTCCATATCTGGGAACAAATAATCTCCCCAGCTCTTCAAGCTACATGAAGTTCCCTTACTGCCCCCATGCATACTGGAGCAAATGTACAAGTGGCACATTAACTCCCTGTAGGTCTCAAACAAAGCGGGCTCCTGCTTCTCCAGAAGCGCCAATTCTGCCTCGCACGGAAAGTATTCTTCATATGGAAGAGACCCAAAAGGCAGAGCAGAGACTTCCCACATCTCATGCAAGGCCATACCAACTCACCGACAGGGGTGAAGAAAGTCCCTGAAGCTGGGCAATACAATTCAAAGATGGCGTAGAAGCACGCCACATTCATCTCAATGCCGTAGCAGGTCGCCCTGACGGCCTCATAGAGGTTCAGCCTCTCCAAATCCTCCTCGAAATGAGCGAGGATGTATACAGTTAAATCCCTCCACCATGCCTTCGGAGGGTGAATCCAGCCTGGAGTCCTGAAGTCAGTGGCTGGGTAGTTCCCATTGACCTTGCAGAATTGATTGCCAAAGGTCAGCGCCACTGCAGGATTTTCTCCCACTGGGATCTCTCGCGACACATTCCCAGGATGTAGACCCATTATGCAACGAGGAGGCCCCGCTCTTGCATAACCAGGAGATTGAAGCATCAATTTTCCTATATGGACAGAGTCAGTACTCCGGCTCACGTCCCATGACATCTTCCGAGCCTGCGTCACGCACTGGAATGAAGACAAAGAAAAATGTCGCTTGTTGGACGGAAGGTAGAACTTCTCACCATCCAACTCGAAAATCCACTGCCCTTCCCCTGCCAGTAGTTGGTGATCAGGATCTGGTGCGGCATCCCCGAACATGAAGTCAGGCTTCCTATAAGTTCGACGGTCAATATCTTCAAGGGGAGCCGTAGTCAAAATACTCCTCGTAGTGTATTGATCACCACCATAAATAAGCGTGTCTCGGACGAGAGAGCTCCCCTCACTAAACAGAGAAGCCTGCCCTTGAAATTGCAGGCTGATATTGCTGTCCAATCCCCTGGTCATCCCGAATAAGCTGTTCAGAGGACCAGGAGTGTAGTGCACTGTAGAAGCAAAGAAGAATCATGATTAGTTCATCAGCAGAGGCGAACACAAAGACACAAGTTTCACCAAGGAAATGTCCAAGTGTCAGCTTCGCTTCGAAAAGCTTGAGCAGAAGGCGGCACAACCCTGAGGACTAACTTCGTCAAAAGGGCATTATGGTCAAAAATTATCATTAATCCCTTGCGGCCATGATTGAAGGGACAGACCCATATCCTGTTGTTCAACAGGATGAAGACAGTCTAAGGATAGCTTCGCCTAGAAGCTTAAAGAAGAACTCTTCAGTTCTTGAATTCCCGTTCGAGAAAATAAGGGAAAGGCAGGGAAATGGATCCCTAACAATACCAGATCATAATTTGATCATTTTTGGGTTCATCCAAAGATAGCCAGACATCGGCTTTAAAAGAGAGACGGTAGTCTCTAATCAAAAGGGAAAGATCCCCACTGGCGATTGGTCGTTCGATGACCGGAGGAGGAGAAGGACCCTCCGCTGCAGAAGTTGCCACTTCTTTTCTCGCTCGTCTCTGGGGCGCCATTGAAGAACTATGGAAGTTCTTGAATTCTTGAATAAGAAGGAAAGAAGAAGAAAAAAGAGTCAAAGTTCTCTGAAATTTCTTTTAAAAGAGAAGTGATCTGCTCTTTCTCAGCCCAATCGGACTTTTATAGGCCAATAAGCGCCTGAAACGATACCTTGTAAACAGTACAGGCTATCGTTTCAAATTAATTTGAAACGGCGCCTAAAGCGCCTTCCCGAGAAGCACTGATTCAGCCACTAAGGGCTAACTTCGCCACAAGTCAAATGCGGACTTCGCACAACAGGATTGCCTTAGCTTTGTTGAAGGCATAAGCCGAACTTCGCAGATATGTTAGATTCGCTGGAGGCTCGTCCCTGTTTCAGATGTAATCTTATCTTTAACCCCGCATGGAGTTTACCTCCGATAGCCAAATTCCAGACGGAGGCAAGGTGGAAATCAAATGAGCAGAAAATGAACTTTCATTGATTTAAAAGCAAAGGTATATTGATATTACATCAAGGTTGTGTTTCGTACAACAGATTCGGTTGCTCAGCAAGATCATTTGCGCAAAAGGCATACAAGTGGTTTTTTCTGCTTCCAAGCCAGACCAACTGGACACGAAAGGCCTTCCTTCTGCACAAGGCTGTAATCCTTCACATAAAGACAGATGGTGCCACCAGGACAGATGGTGCCACCAGGACAAGGTCAGTGATCTCACAGGTGACGTCCGCTTTCCCGAAGTGGATCATCTCAGATAAGCGACCACCAGCCTCGCCTCAAAAGGGATCATCTCGGATAAGCGACTGCCAACAGCCTCTGGGACACGCATCAGCTGCCCCAGTTTGTTCCTCCTGCTTAAAAGTAAAGCTTCAACTGGGGAAGCCTAAGGCAACTTTTCGGTCTCTTTTATCAAGTCACAAAGTTGGCGAACATAGCTCACTGCAATGCAAATCAGAACAGATTGGCAGTTACACACGGGAGAAGCTGCAAAAACACTAAGTCAAATTCTTTGGGGCGAAGCAATCCGATTTCAGTTAAAGCAAAGGATAAGCCTCGCTTGCACAGCAGTGATGGGCTAGCTCAGCAAGTGCCAAGTCCTAGCCTCGCCTATATGGCTAAGCCAGACTGATCCTGGGGGACACAGTCTTAGCCCCACCTATATGGCAAGACTGGCTCAACCTTGAAGAAACTAAGTCCCAAGTTCTGCCTGTGCAGCGGACTTAACATGCAGTGACCTTTCTCCGATCAAGTCAAGATGATAGCTTCGTTAGAAAGCTATGCTGAAATCCTTAACATGCAAGCAGCTAATTGCAAAATGAAGAACAAGGGAAACTAATCCCTGAAGCAGCTGTTAAAGCTAAATTAAGGGAGATGAATTCCCTAAAGTTGGTGGAGTCGTTGAATGATCAAGACTTACCGGTCCTTGGCCGGATAATGACCAGAGTGGGCATTCCCACTAGTTCAGAGATCTGAGTATCTCTCTCAACCAAGAGAAGAGGAGAAGAGCATATTACTTCTCTTCAGAGGACCTCAAATGTCCTATTTATAGGCCCCATGGCCTGAGCGCTGCCGCCTCAAGCGTGGAAGCACGAGCGCATTTAAGGCATTTATTGCGCTGTGAGAAAAGGGACAGTTTCCCTTGGAACCGTGCAAAGGAAGAAACATCTCCCTCATAAAGGCACTCATGGCGCCTTGAAAAAAGGGAATATCCTCCATTGGAAACGCGTGAGGAAAGAATATCTCCCTCGATCAGTGCGAGAGAAGAAGTAATCCTTCTCGTAACCGGCCTATGGCAGTTGGCCTTGGGAAAGCAACAGATGTTCCAGAGCGAACCTACCTAGCCGCGAAGCTACCCAGACGCGAATTGACATGATTCCTCGGCGAATCTACATCCCAAAGCAGGATTCAAAGCAAAGCTGAACTCAACCACTATGGTGACGTTCATACTCCACACACCACCAATCAAAGCAGTTCAAAGTATTTCAAAATCTGAGCCATTGCAGACTTCTGAAAACTTTGAAGGGGGTCTTGTTGACACTTAAAAAAGACAAGATTCTTATTGGTCTGAACAATGTCTAAACTTGTTGACATTTACAAAAGACAAGTGACAGACAAGCTGACGACCAGTTTTCACCCATCTCCGAGGGACAAGGAAGCAACTTAGACTCCACTGATCCAGCAAGCAGACAGTGAACCTCAATTGTTTCTGAACAGACCTCAGCAGGTCTAAAATGCTAGCACTTAGCATTACATGAGCCCAAAGGGATAGCCTCGCCTAAGAGGCTAATATCATCCAACTTCGCCTTGAAGCCATTCAAAGCTCCGCTAGGAAGTTAACTTATATCTCCGCCTGAAACCACACGCAATTGCGCAGAAAGGGTATGCGGTAGCTTCGCCGCAGACGACATCTAGCTTCGCCGAAGAGTTTTCTTCTGACTTTGCCAGATACTACCTCCAGCTCCGCTGTGAGTTCAAAGTGGGCATCGCCGCTGCTGGTCTGCTATGGTCAACCTTTGACCAATCAAATCTCCAGATGAGATCAAATCTAATTGAGATCAAATCCAATCAAGATCAAATCTGAGATCAAATTTGGTAGTTGATTGCCACAATCTCTTGACTCTTCTAAAACGAGTAAGAAGATCGGAGAAAATCCTCCAACGATATGGAAAGGATCAAAACAGATCAAGAGGATCAACCGACCTGCCATTTCTAACTTCGCAGAAGCTGATCTTAGCCTCGCAGTAAGGCTACTCTCCAGATTTAAACAGATTTGATTCAATCTGTTTCCATATTTTCAAGGGTCAATTATACCCCTGCTCTCCCTATAAATAGCCCACCCGGGGCACAAGGAAAGAGGAGAGACGCAAGAGAGAAGACTCCACAAGCAGAGACTTCTTCAAAAAGCACCGTGCGTTCTCAAATTCAGAGACTTTATAGAGAATTGCTTCTCTAATCAGGGTGCTGATACCCTAAATACCTTCTTCTCAAGGAATCTCCGGAACCAGGTGAGAAGGAATTCCTAATTGAAGGCGGTTTTGAGAAGTAGTAAGAGGGTTCTACCAACCTTCTATTCTCTGATTCCCCGAACCAAGCAAGAGGGGAATCTCATCGCTCGCATCGTCAAAGGGACAAAGTGGTCGCGCGCTGACCAGACTCCTATCGGCACACTTCTCCAGAATCTCTGAGGAGATCTATTTGTAATCTTTTAAGAATACTTGTAATTTAGCTCCTCAAACCCTTTTTATTATAAGTTTTCCCCTTTGCAAATCAATAGAAAATACAAACCGGGAGTACATAACTCCTCTCTCAATCAATACAACCTCTCACTAGAGGCAAGGCACAAACTAACACAATATCAACCTCACAAATGACGGATAGGCACTTAGCCAAACAACAATCCACATCTCACTAGAGGGATTAGGCTCAAGGCCACACAACCACAATCACCTCTACACTTAGAGGGATTCCAACTCAACCTCCACAATCACATCTACACAAGAGGGATACCAACAACAAGGAAATGAGGTTTACAACACAAGATGATCACAAAGATCACAAACCAAATCTTTTCTCACTAAACAAGATCCTAATAGATATGATAGATATGATAGCTCAAGTGTGATAAATAAAGAGTTTGGAAATCAAAAACACAAAGAAAAACCTTGAGAAAACTTTTAAAATATAATGGAAATGAAGATCAAAAATCAATCCCAAAGACTTCTCCTTTTCTTGATTTTTTCAACCCTTTAAAACAAATAAAGATAAAATCTTTTGGCTCTAAAAACTCTTTTGAAAACTTGTGATAAAATACTAGAAAGAATGAGAATTTTGTTCTTGAAAAACTTATTGAAAGCCAACTCAAATAGGTATTAACACTCTAAAAAAGACAAGATTCTTAATTGTCCTGAACAATGTCTAAATTATTGACATCTACAAAAGACAAACGGCAGACAAGCTGACGACCAGTTCTTCACCCATCTCAAAGGGGACGAATCAGCAACATGGATTCTACTGATCCAGCAAAGCAGACAGTAAGCCAAGAAAAGCTCGTGAGAAGGCCCAGGCAGGTCCAGAGACACTTAGTCTCGCACGAGCCCACAAGATAAAGTCTCGCATAAAAAACCAAACCTGCTTAGCATCGCAGAAAGCTCCTTCACAGTCTCGCTGCGAGCTAACTTACAACTTTGTACAAAAATGCTCAGTTAACTCTGCAGAGAGTTAGCTTCGCTCGAAGCCCCATACAGCTGCGCAAAAAGGTAATTGACAAGGTAACTTCGCCATAAAGTTATCTAGCTCCACTCAAGAGCTTTCTTCTAACTTTGCCAGATGCTCCTTCCAGCTCCATTGTGAGCTCGACGTGACAGCTCCACTGCGAGTCTTCTATGGTCACCTTTGACCAATCAAATCTCCAGATGAGATCAAATCTAATTGAGATCAAATTTGGCAGTTGCTTGTCGTAATCTTTTGACTCTCCCAATCAGGTAAGAAGATCAGAAGAAATCTTTTAGTTATTTGGAAAGAATCAAGGCGCATCCCTCATTTAGTAGAGCGGATCAAGAGCTCAGCACTACTTGCTATTCCTAACTTCGCAAAAGCTATCTCTAGCCTCGCGGCGAGGATACTTTTCAGTGGGAAAGCGATTCGAATAGCGTGAACCACCTACTGAAGACAAGGTAATCCAGGTTAACTTGGGTAGTCGAGACCACCCTAAACCCATCTTTATAAGTGAAACCTTATCACTTATGGAAAAAGAAGAATTGATAGTACTCGTAAAGGAGTATATAGATGTCTTTGCATGGAACCACGAAGACATGCCCGGACTTGATCCTCAAGTAGCCATGCATCGTCTGAACATCAGACCTGACGCCAAGCCAGTCAAGCAGCACCAACGCCGGTTTCGTCCGAACATTATGAAGACTATTGAAGTCGAAGTTCATAAGCTCATTGCATGCGGCTTCATACAGGAGGAACAGCATCCAGATTGGGTTACTAATATCGTTCTTGTTCTCAAGAAGAATGGGAAGATACGAATCTGCATCGACTACATGATCTCAATACAGCCTGTCCTAAAGACGATTTTCCATTGCCCATCACCGATGTCATGATTGATAATACCTGCAGATTCAAAAGGATGTCCTTCATGGACGGCTTTTCAGGATACAATCAAATTAAGATGTATCTAGAGGATGAAAAACAACTTCATTCCAGACACCTTTGGGAATATACTGTTAATACCGTGATGCCCTTCGGGTTAAAGAACGCGGGGGCAACTTATCAGCGGGCGATGAGTATGATTTTCCATGATCATCTCTGAAAAACGGTAGAATGTTATGTCGACAACATTGCTGTCAAAAGTCGCGATAAGAATGACCATTTTCGTGACTTGAGAACGATGTTCGACATAATACGGGCTCATCAACTGAAGATGAATCCGGCAAAATCTTTCTTGGGGGTTTCAAGTGGCAAATTCCTTAAATTTATTGTTACATCAAGAGGAATTCATCTTGACCCGGACAAAATCAAAGCCATTCAGAACATGCATCCACCTAAGAATCTCAAAGAACTTAGAGGCCTGCAAGGTAGACTGGCTTATATCAGAAGATTCATCGCAAATCTCTCAGGCCACTATCAACCGTTCACCCGACTCATGAAAAAGGGTGTTTCTTTTATATGGGATCAAGCTTGTCAAGAAGCTTACGAAGATATCAAAAGATATCTCTCAAAGCCTCCAGTCTTAGTAGCTCCCACATTAGGAAAACCGTTCCTGCTTTATGTGAAAGCTATGGACCATTCTCTCGGTGCTCTGCTTGCCCAAAAAGACAATAATGGTCACGAACAAGCTTTTTATTATCTTAATAGGACATTAATAGGGGCGGAATCTCGCTATAATCTTATTGAGAAGGAATGCTTAGCTCTTGTCTTTACTATTTAGAAGACACGACATTATTTGATTGGCCAAACCATACATGTCATTTCCAGAGTGAACCCTTTGTGTCTTCTCATGATGAAACCTGGATCATTAAATTCAAGATTAGCTAAAAACATGCTCTTTGTCCCTCAGAAGGCAGTTAAAGGCTAGGCACTTGCAGAGTTCTTAGCTGCTCATCCAGTTTCAGAAAGCTGAAAACTTCATGAAGACATTCCAAATGAAGTTTTTGAATCTAATATAACTTCAGAGGATGAAGTTTGGCAGATGTCCTTCGATGGAGCATCACGAATAGGCCTTAAAGGCAGGATCATTGCCGGTGTAGGGTTGTGTTTATCACTCCACAAAATCATGTCCTTCGTAAAGCATTTTCTCTGACGGAATCATGCTCCAACAATGTGGTAAAATACAATGCTCTACTTATTGGCCTTCAGCTCGCTCATGAAATGGGGGTACGCTACCTTGAAGCTTATGGCGATTCAAAACTGATTGTCAATCAGGTTAAAGGCAAATATGAGGTCCGTCACGGAGATCTGGTACCTTATTATCACGCAGTCATCAAAATGGCTATTCTGTTTGATGGCTTTTACATCGATCACGTTTCTCGATCCCAGAACACTGGGCCGATGCTCTGGCCACACTAGCAACAACGCTAACTTTACCAGTCAACACCGAGTATCACCTTACAATGGCGACTCGACACCTTATCTGCTCTAAACATATGTTGAGAACCAGAGAGGTCTATAATATCTCGATGGATCTTGAACCGAGAGATTGGCAATTTTCCCTCATCGACTATGCTTTGCATGGTTTGCTGTTAGACGACTCTAAAGAAGCGGCATCTATCAGGCGAAGGTCTCTCCGCTTTTACTATGATCCAACTCTGAAGACACTTTATCGTCGCTAATATGACGGTATCCTCCTCCGTTGCCTTTCTAATTCAGAAGCACAAGAAGTGCTTAAAGAAGCGCACGACGGCATATGCGGAGCTCATCAGCCAGGTCCAAAACTTAAAGACCGATTGTATAGCCTTGGATATTATTGGCCAACCATGATAGTCGATGCCATCCAATATGCACGAAGGTGTAAGGCCTGCCAAATCCACACGGACTTCATACATCAGCCCTCAGAGTTACTCCATCCAACCGTTGCTTCATGGCCATTTGAAGCGTGGGGAATCGATGTCGTAGGACCAATTAGCCCTTCTTCAACAAAGGACACTGGTTTATCCTAGCGATAACTGATTACTTTTTAAAGTGGGCAGAAGCTATACCACTGGTTGAAGTTAAAACTTCTAACGTGATTAATTTTATCAAACACTATGTCATCCATCAATTTGGTGTCCCTAGGTGGAGCATCCATGATAACAATCCCCAATTCGTCAGTCAGGTGTTCTACTAATTTTTCGATAAGTACCGGATTCAGAATATGGCATCAACTGCTTATAATCCTACCGCTAATGGCTTGGTGGAAGCATTCAATAAGACAATCATTAAGTTACTCAAAAAGTTCATTTCCTCAAATAAGTGAGACTAGAATGAGAAGCTTAGTGAATGTCTTTGGGCCTACAAAACCACAATTCGGACCCCGACAGGTAATACACCTTTTTTCCTAGTGTACGGATGCGAAGCAGTCATACCATTAGAAATTCAGATGCCATCATTGCAAGTCGCTTTAATGACTAACATGACAACAGAAGACAATGATCGGTTGCGTCTTCAAGAGCTCAAAACCCTAGATGAGAAGCGGTTACAAGCTCAGCAACACATTGAGTTGTATCAAACCCGGATCTCAAAAGCCTTCAATAAGAAGGTCAAGTAAAGAGTTTTCCAGAAAAGAGATTTGGTTTTAGCGGTCAGATGACCGATGATCATGACGCACAAAATCAAAGGCAAATTTTAGCCCAAATAGGAAGGACCGTTTGTAATAGAAACAGTCTATTCAAACGGGGCATATCGCCTTATGACTTCAGATGGTAATTACTCATAATGCCGATCAACGACAAGTTCTTAAAGAAGTATTATCCTTGATAGGATTCTTCTCATGATCAAGTTAACATTACACCTCTGATCAAGACCTTCAAATCCAAGATATGCAGAAGGAGCGCTCCTCTCTTTCTCTAAACAAGATCATACGACCGTAAACCAGTATCGAGCTGATTGTACACTGGCTGTCTTAAAGAAGAATCAAGGTTACGAATGCAGTAACCGAATAATCCAACACCTCTAACGGTTAAGGATAAAGGAAAATGTTGGCCTTTAATCCCAACATAAATCCTTGACAACTCATCATGCTGAGGGGAATAGCATGGCTAGCCCAACTCAAACGGTAGTTAATAAAGGCATACCAAATCCGTTGACAGCTGAGGATTTGCTAAAAATCCTAAGGGACCTGTTCCCATTTGATTCCCTCTCCAAAATCACTTACCAATTCCCGTCCATGGAATGGTGAGACTACATATAAAAGTATTCATATCCCTTGCAAGATGACGAGTCTAACCTATCATGTTAACATTAAACCTCTGGTAGCAAGACTATAATTTACTCCCCAACGGATAAAAGCTAATATCCCCAGTGAATAATCCCGCTTGTCATTCTCTTCAACAGAACGACAGGTCCACTCAAATTACTTTATGCTCAAGCACCTCTAACAGTAAATGAATCCTTGTCAAGTTAATACACACCTCTGACAAATTGCTTTACGAATTCCCACGGAGTTCTTTTTGTCACGTTAACGATCACCTCTGACATGTAATCTCTTATGGGATTCATTTCCTAACTCCCCAGCGGGTTTCTAATGATCAGTTCTCAGTAGACTTTTCTGGTTGTCACATTAACAATATACCTCTAACAATTTCTTCCAAATAACATCCGAAAGAGATACCAAAATCCACATGGAGTTAATAATCAAGTCTGATTTCTCCCAGTGGAACTATTCTTTGTCATCATGTCCAGTTTGTCACCTCTGAATGATAAAATTTTGAGCTTGGTGGCTTCTCATTCGGTTACGTCCCTGCGATCTCTGAACCGACAGATAGCCAAGTCTCATCTTCCAGTCCAGTAGGGACTATTTCTTTATCATCATGTCCAATTCGTCACCTTTGAATGATAAAATTTTGAGCTTGGTGGCTTCTCAATCGGTTACGTCCCTGCGATCTCTGAACCGATAGATAGCCAAGTCTCATCTTCTACTCTAATAGGGACTATTTCTTTGTCATCATATCCAGTTCGTCACCTTTGAATGACAAAATTTCGAGCTTGGTGGTTTCTCAATCGGTTATGTCACTACGACCTCTGAACTGACAGATAGCCAAGTCTTATTTTTCAGTCCAGTAGGGACTATTTCTTTGTCATCATGTCCAGTTCGTCACCTCTGAATAACAAAATTTTGAGATTGGTGGCTTCTCAATCGGTTATGTCCCTGCGACCTCTGAACCGACAGATAGCCAAGTCTCATCTTTCAGTCCAGTAGGGACTATTTCTTTTTCATCATGTCCAGTTCGTCACCTCTGAATGACAAAATTTTGAGCTTGATGGCTTCTCAATCGGTTACGTCCCTGCGACCTCTGAGCCGACAGATAGCTAAGTCTCATCTTTCAGTCCAGTAGGGACTATTTCCTTTTCATCATGTCCAGTTCGTCACCTCTGAATGATAAAAAGTCCTGAGCTTGGTGGCTTCTCAATCGGTTACGTCCCAGCTACCTCTGAACCGACAGATAGCCAAGTCTCACCTTCCAGTCCAGTGGGGACTTTTTTTTTGTCATCATGTCCAGTTCATCACCTCTGAATGACAAATTCTGAGCTTGGTGGCTTCTCAATCGGTTATGTCCTTGCGACCTCTGAACTGACATATAGCCAAGTCTCACCTTCCAGTCCAGTAGGGACTATTTCTTTGTCATCATGTCCAGTTCGTCACCTCTGAATGACAAAATTTCGAGCTTGGTGGCTTCTCAATCGGTTACATCCCTGCGACATCTGAACCGACAGATAGTCAAGTCTCATCTTTTAGTCCAGTAGGGACTATTTATTTTAATGTGTAACTAACACTATCAGTTTATCGTCACTGATTAGTTTAGTTATACCGTTATTCCACTCCCTTGAAAATAAGGATTGAAAATTTAGAAAAATACAACAAGTTGGAAATATAACAGGGGAATCAAATAAAATTACTTTTTAGTGATTTCAAAAGAGGAATACATGGATGCTCGGATTACAAGCTACAAGGGTGCTTCGTAAGACTTGATCCGTTCTTCAAGAGTACCTAGCCTATTCTTCCTCTCCTCAGCAGCCCTGATAAGTGCCTGCGACCTCAACTCGATCTCATTAAAGCTCACCGTTTGGGATAAGCGAGCCTCAATTTTAGCCAAAGTCGCCCTCTGTGCTGGCTCCTGCCGCAGGACTTCGTCATTTTGAGCCTTAAGCTACTCTAGCCGAGCAATCTTTTCAAGACGCACCGGTTCGGCCTTGGACAAAAGAAGATTAGCCTTCCTGATCATTTCCTTGGCCTTTTCAATCTTATCCTCGGCGTCAAGAAAAGCGCTGTTAGAAGAATCTATGGCGTCCCCAAGTTCTACTATCCTCATCTCTAAGGTTTTCAAGTCAGAGGAAATTGCCTTGGCTGCTTCTTGAGCGGCGAGATGGGCTTCATGCATTTGAGCAGCAAGGTGCTCAAGCTATTCGTTAACTGAAGACTCCAGATCTGAATGGCTAAGACAGCGCCATTCGTCCACATCCCTCTCAAGCCTGTCCACCAGAAGCCCAATGTGGCGGCCTGGTCGTTCCCTTCAAGGTCTCGGATACTGTCAATGCTTCGGGAGAGGATCACCTTTAAAGCAGAGAATGAGGTAGTCGAGCCCTTCAAGACCAAAGCAATGGAGCGCTTTAAGCCCTTATAAAAACTGTCGACTAGCTCAGCCACGAATTCATTCTCGGCCTCAACTACTTCCGGTGATCGAACAACCTCTGAAGACAAAGCTTCCACCGGTTTCACTGACATAACTGTGAAAGGAATAGTAAAAGCACTGGTTAGGGCAATATGAGGAATCGCCGGTGATCTCGGAGGAGTCCTCATTGAAACCAGTATACTAGCCACAATCGACATAGGACTGGTGACGACTTTTGGGAGAGTTGGCTCAACCACCAGTGTTGGAGAAGTAGGACTGGCAATCATCTTCAGCTTCGCAATTGGCAAGATAGACAGCGCTGGCGAAACCACTGGCAGTTCACTTACCAATATAGTTGGAAGTGAAATTGGCTTCGTAACCACTATCCCCTCAGTCTCTTTAAAGCCACTTTTCGGTTCAGGGTGATAAGAGGGCATATCACACCAACACAAACACAACAAACACAAACAAACAAATAAACAAACAAAAAAGAAAAATTCTAACCTAAGTTAGGGTAGACCTATGACCTAGACGACTCCTAACTGGTTAGACCGTCCACAGGAGGTTGGGTGCAGACTTTGACCACAAGTTAATCAGCCAGGTCAGGGCAAGAGTGGTGGGAGGTTTTCCGTCAAAGACGTTCCTTAATTAAATAACCACCATACTTCGGGCTTTCGGCCCTCAATCCCCTTCCTAGACACTGATTTGGCAGGAGTCAACTTCCAACACCGTTCCCCCTTAGGATAATCTCCTAATTGAGTCCGAGATGTCCCTAGGGCCAACGTCTACTCTTTTTTAGTTAGGCTTGGGTTAGTGAGTGCTTGGGATATGATTTTTGGGCTAAGGAAGGGTGATGAAATCCCCACCTTATCTTGTTAATGGGTTATGCCCTTAAGATGAATTAGTGCAAGTGTACAAGATAAATAGATAAGAATCACTCAAAGCAGAAAATCAACCAAGAGATGAGTCCTATTCTACATGCAATGCGTACGTACCTTGCTCCTCCAGCACTCTTCAACAGTAAATAAAAATAATTGAAAAGACACGTGCCTAATATGCAAATGTCTAATCAAATTTTATTTTTAACAACCAATAATTTACTGTTGAATTATTAGCAATTTACAAGTATATCACAGAACAAATCAGAACAGAGCAGAAAGCAGAATTTTTAACTTGAAGCACCCTGCAAAAATTTGGATAAGTAATTCACCACTGTTGCCGCGTTTCCGCGGCTCTGGCCGCGGATCCGCGGCAAAACAGTGGGTTCTGGTGCTCTGCCTTCGAGGGCAGAGGCACAGAATAGCAATATGTCCACTGCTGCTGCTATGTTTCTGTTTCCTGTTCTCCAAACCTGCAAACAGAAAAGAATAAAGAATTAGTTAAAAATTAAAATTTTGTTTTAGAGATAAACTTACCGTCCCTCCCCGGCAACGGCGCCAATTTGTTGACTGATTTTTCCTGCACACAAAATATTATATGTTAGTTTTAAGAATAGATGTGCAAGTCTCAGTTCTAATCCGCGGTAGCAGGGCTATGCGGGTCGTGATCCTCAGGGAGGGACTGCGATGGAAGCGTTAAGCAAGTTTCTCTAAAGTTTTTATTTTTATTTGTTAAGTTAGAAAGGAAGTGGTATTTACAATGGGTGGTAGAAAAGAATATGGAGATGAGTTGTATTTAATCTACAAAAAAGAAAAGAAAAGAAAAAGAAAGAAAACTTATCTCTTTAGTCTGCTTGCCGTTTGAACCGTTGCGATGATTTCCCTTTTCTTGGAAGGTGTACAAGCACGGCTTATGGGATCGTCCGCCTTCTTAATCTACTCTACGAAATGAAAAACAAGCTATGAAGACCTGTTCATCGCCATTGGGCCGTCAAGGTTCCTTCTTCGGCTAGGTATTCTCGAAGCAGTTGGATCTCATGGTGGGCAAGACATTAGAGAACAAATAGAAGAAAGTAGATACAAGATTAAAATAAGAATAAAAGAAACTAGAATAATACAAGAATAAAATAAAACAAGCCTTGATTCGATTATTAAACAATGTTGGAAAAATAACACTTACACCGACTGTCACCATCAGTACAAGCAGATCCCTTCCTCCATGAATACATCATCTCCTCTCAGCTTTTACAAAAAGAATAAAAAATATACAAAGGTGGAAAGAAAACCTAAAAACCCTAACTTTGGCCCTTGGCTCTTCTCTGGACTGTGTACTCTCTGTGTTTCATCTGCAGGGATATTTATAGGTGTTGGAAAATGTAGAGTCCTAGTACAACTCTCCCAAAAAGATCTTATCTCCAGAAATTCAAATCTGTCCTGCAACTTCTTATCATGTTGATCGCCGAAATCAGCTTAACTACGGATTGAATTGGAAAGTTTGATCAACATAAGAGTTGTAGGTCTTCAAGTCTTCTTTCTGGAGCATCTTGAATCATCGGATTTGCATAACTGTAGCAAAAGTTATGATTTAAACACTAAAACGTGTACAGTCTGAATCCGAATTCTTTGAATTTTTATCTTTGCACTCTCTTTGGCTTTTATCCTCATCCTGCAAGAGTTTAGGGTTGGGTAGAATTCTATCCTTCCCTCATCTTTAATAATTGCAACTTTAGCCCTTGCATAATTGCACTTTGACAATTGATATTTGCACTTTTACTCTTGGGCTTCAAATATGGGCTTGGATCTGGGCTTTTGGGCTCTTTAAGCTTTAATTCTTTCTTTTTATTATTTCGAGGCCTGCACACAATAAATCACAAAATATTAATAAATGTGCAGAATTATATAAATAAATATGAAAATGTGACGGTAAATATGATGATAAAAATGCACTTTTCACTACCAATCAGCCATGGGGCTTCCTTTTGAGGTCCCAGCACCTGAAGGACCTACATCGGCCGCATCACCGCCAGATTCTTCCGAGACGACAAAATAGCTAGCCTCATCGCCTTCTCTATAAGTGAACAGGGGATCATAATGCTTCCCCTGTTCTCCTGCAACCTCGGCTCCCGGGTCCCTCACCGCCTCGGTTCATGATGAAAAACACCTAGAGGGGGGTGAATAGGTGTAATTGCTAATCTAACAATCTTTTTAAAATTATAATGGATGAATGATGCAACGATCTCTCAAAACAAGACTAAGAGCCGAATACCCCGTGAAGGGTTCTGAACTCCTTCCTCCTGATTCCCCTTGAATGGGTTAGAGGTGCGCAATGCAACCTTGTTGTATGAGAATTGATCGAACAAAGTGTGAATAATATGCAATGATGAAATGCACACAAGATATATCACAAGTAACACAAACTAGAGGCAATATCACAAGGAAAGAAAACTAGATCTCAAGCAAGTAATTGAAAGCAATAGAGTGCAAGAGAAATTTAAAGCAAAATGGACACAAGGCAATCGCAAACACAAGATGTTTGTTTCGAGGTTCGAGCCACCGCTCTACTCCCTGCCTTCACCTCCGTGAAGGGTTTCCACTATCCACCGAGGACGCTTACAACGGTCTACCGAAGACCCGAGCACCGAGCTCCACCAATTACAATAACCTCTACCGAAGAGGTGTCTCCATAAGAATAAGAAGAAGTAACAAGTAACCAAAGTGATCACAACAAGATCACTAAACTCTTTACAATTTCTCACTCTTTTACAACTTCCTTATAGAATGAGTAAGGGATTTTTGGCTCTATGAAGTGTAGTGAGAAAAACTCAGTTGCAGAATGATATTTGCTAACAAACACAACTGAAAACAAGCTCAAGAAAGAGTTGGAGATGAAGAGCTATGAAAACTTTTCTTTTCTTTTCTTTTGCTATTTGCTAACAAACACTTTTCTTGAATGATATTTGCTAACAAACACTTTTCTTTTCTTTTTGAAAACTATGAAAACTTGAGGATTTTTCTTGGTAAGAAATGAAAGAGGCTATACTCATCTATTTATAGGGAGAAGAAAGGGTTAAAAACAATTTATTTTAAGTTTATTTGACCTGAAAAAGTTCTCCAAAACCTCAGAAAAGGTCTGCAAAAATAGATCAAGAAAACAGTTTTCAGAATTGCACAAAAGAGGAAAGAGCCGTTGGGCTTTTGCAGGCTTGGCGGTCGACCCGTCCGGTCGACCGTCCGCCTAGCCGTTGGGCTCGGGTCGACCGCTCGGGTCGACCGTCCTCAAAGAGAAACAAAGTGTTCTGCGGGCGGTCGACCCGGGCGGTCGACCTAGAAAATCCGAGAGCAAACTGCAGACAGTCGGTCGACCCGGGCGGTCGGCCGACAGACATGCACAAGCGTGCATGTCCTGTGCAGGTGCCGGTCGACCGGGCCGGTCAGCCGGTCTAGCCTGAAACAGACAATTAGAAGGAATTTTGAACAAGGAAATTTTTGCAGATAATATTGTAGGTATATGTAGTTAAGTATCATGTTGTAAAAGATAGTTATACATGGTGTAAACAAGATATAGACTTTGTAAGGATTTTTGGAATCATGTATAAAAATCAAGGCATGAACTTGAAAACAAATACCAAACTAAAAACTTGTATTTTGAAAATGTGTGTGTGTATCCTAGAGCCAATTTTTCAAACTCAAACTTTAACAAACTATTTCTTACATTGGTTCTAAGGACTACAAGTTCTTCAAGTGGGCTTCTCCATATGATATTGAAAGCTTGATTCTTGAGCCCGAATTGAGATGACTTGAGTCAAAACACCTTCTTTTTTGGAAGAAACCTACTAGTTTAATTAGAACCCTGAAACACACTCAACCAATAAACAATATTAGTACAAATAACTAATATGTTTTGTAATCATCAAAACACACTAAAAACGAGTGATTGTAACCTTGGGCCAACACATGAGTCATGAAGTAAACAATGATCTGTATGGAATATATAAAAGTGTATTGCAAGAATAAAGCTGATCTTACTCGGGTCCGGAACAGCTTTACCAGCGGTCTGCCTAGGAGCCGACAGCTTAATGACTAATGAAGTAGGAGGAGGAGGCACTGCAGATGATTCACCCTCTGCAATAACAGTAGGAGCATAGTGACGAGGCTTCTTCACTACCCTCTTCCTGCGAGATCCGCCTTGCCGCTTTCGTTTGAAGTGGACATCGGGATCTTCTTCCTCCAAATCCTCCACCTCTACATCTTCCATGAGGACTGTACCTACCCCACAAGCAGCTGCTGGAGCCTTAGCACCTGTATCCCCTTTAAAACGGGGACTTCCTGCGTCCGAGGCCTCGCTATCATCAACAGTAATGAATTCCCCGAGGCCTGGCATGCGGACCATCTTGCCCTCGCTTCTCTCAGTGACCTTCCGTTTCAACCGCTGAGAGATTAACTTCACACCAAAGGAATTAATAGAAAACCCAGTTGGTGTAGAGTTCGAAGTTCTATACCACTGGCAGAATCCCAGGGTCGTCAGAAGGTTCAGAGTCCTCAGCGGCATGCATAGACGCGCCTCAGTACAGCCAGCAATATAAAACCACCAGGCTCGAGCTCCATCGATGAGGCTCCCCATGAAAGCTAGGCTGCTGTTCGGATTACCTACATACAGTTAGTCATACCCAAACTGACGAGCAAACCGACTCGAAACATAGGGCTCCATGTAACAGGTGTCCCCGCTTCTATACAACAAGTGGGATCGCCGGATGCTAACCAGCCATTCGAAGACTCCCCGACTCAACGACGTCTGCCTTTCCCCTACATCCTTGAATTCTTCACCATAGCCTGCATCGCGAATGTAGGGAAAGCACTGAAAAAGGCTATAGACGTCATGATGGCACAGCAGTTTACGGACCGCAGCCACATAAGTCCGTGACTACGAACACCCCTAGAATCGACGAAGAAGCGCCATTTGAACACCTTCTGGGGGGCTCCTCACCGGCTTGGATGATAGAGGGCAGTGAAGGGTGAACCATACAACCAAATAAGTATATGGCAAACCAATTCTGGGGTTTGGTCCGTCGTGAGGCAAGATAGTTCCCTTTTCCCGCTTCGTCTTGGGTGGCTTATAGAAAGCCTCTGTCAATGCACGAAGGCCTCTTTGAATACAACACACCATTGCTAGAAGAAGTCCAAGAGAATGACCATGGACTAGAAGAACGGCCGGTAATAAGACAGTTGGATGAATGACGTCGCTAGACGGAGATGGCACCACGCATCTCTTCAGCCAAATCGTTAAAAAGCCAGCTAGAAGTGCCTTCCGGGACGTCGGTCGACGAGCCTGGTGGTGGACACTCTGAAGAATATATCAAATTTCTCATAGGGTCCGTCATCTTCTTCCAAAATCAAATCCCTTTGAGAGTGCTCTTGCATCCTGCGAAAGATGTCTTCATCTGTAACTCCACAGTGAGCCGCTTCGGGAGTACCTTCTAGGTCGGGGAACAAATAATTTCCCCAGCTCTTCAAACTGCATGAAGCTCATTATGGCTCCCATGCATGCTTGAGCAAATGTAAAGGTGGTACATCAACTCTCGGTAAGTCTCAAACAAGGCGGACTCCTACTTCTCCAGAAGTGTCAATTCCGCCTCGCACGGAAAATATTCTTCATATAGGAGAGACTTCCCACATCTCATGTAAAGCCATACCTAATTCGCCAATAGGGGTGAAGAAGGTCCCTGTAGCCAGGCAGTACAACTCAAAGATGACGTAGAAGTTCACTACGCTTATCTGAATGTCGTAATAGGTCGCTCTGACAACCTCGTAGAGTCTCAGCCTCTCCAGATCCTCTTCAAAATGGGCAAGGACATATAAAGTCAAGTCCCTCCACCATGCTTTGGGGGGATGAATCCACCCAGGGGTCCTGAAATCAGTGGCTGGGTAATTACCGTGAGCCTTAAAGAACTGATTCCCAAAAATCTGAGTCACCACAGGATTTTCTTCCACTGGGATGTCTGGAAGTACGTTCCCAGGGTGGAGACCCAATATGCAGCGAAGAGGACCCACCCTTGTATAACCAGGAGACGGAGCTATCAACTTTCCCACGTGAACGGAATCGGTAGTCCGCGTCACTTGCCACTGCATTTTTTGAGCCCTCGTCACACATTGAAAGAAGGACAAGGGAAAGTGGCGCTTGCTAGATGGGAGATAATACTTCTCACCATCCAGTTTAAAAATCCACTGCCCCTCTCCTGCTAGCAGCTGGTGATCATTGTCTGGCGCTGCATCTCTAAGCATGAAACTGGGCTTTTGATAGATTCTTCGGTCAGAATCTTCAAGGGGAGCAGTAGTTAAGATGCTCCTCATGGTGCGCTGATCCCCAGCATGAATAAGTGCATCCCAATCAGGAGCGCTCCGCTCGCTGAATAATGAAGCCTGCCCTTGGAACTGCAGGCTAACATTGCCATCCAACCCTCTGGCTATTCTGAAAGGACTGTTCAAAGGACCGGGAGTATAGTACACTGCAGAGACAGGACAAAACTAAATTAGTTCAGCTGGTGAGAGAAATGCAAAGATCCAGAAAAATTTTAAGGCACAGCTTTGTTGGCCCAAAAGGTTACACTCTCTATTTATTTAAGTTTTGATGATAGCAAAACACATAGAAGCTATTTGGTACTAATAAGTTATTTTAGAGTGAGTTTCAGGTTTGAACAAGTATTGATGGCTTCACGCATATTGCAAGGTTAATTGCGTTAAAAGCATGTTGATAGGTTGATGGCGCAAGAGAACTCTTTTATAGGAGAGGAGGCTCTAGCTCGGCAATGTGGTTCAGAGACTTCTTCCTTTAGTTTTTATATTTTTAGTTTGTTAAAAGATAGTGTATAGTGTTGAAGCTCAAACTTCCCACACACACAAAATTGCACTTGGTTTTCAAAAAGATTATTGTTTTTCTCTTGTATAAAATATTTTAATATGTCTATTTTAGTATTTGCAAACTCTATTTATGTAGTGTACTTAGTCTTGACAAAATAAATTTTTGAAAATTAATTTGTCTTCAAAAATATTTTTCAAAATAAACTGTTTTGACCTATTACGGTCGACCGGACGGTCGACCGGCTCTGTTTCAGGTCAGAACGGTCGACTGATTGGTCGACCGCAGTTCTGACCATTGGGTGCGTGCATGTGTGCACGTTACCCGGTCGACCGGGCCCCATATCGGTCGTCCGAGCTTCGGCCGACTGAAAGCACTCTAGTTTCTGTTTAGGACGGTCGACCGGGCGGTCGATCGTGGGCTGGCAACGATCAAATATTTTTGAAAACCAATCGATCTGCCGGTCGACCGAGAGCGTTTTCTCTGCCTAAACGGCTTATTTTTAAACACGTTTTAAAACGTGTTTTTATTCTTCAAATGAGATTTATGGCTGGTTTTGGGTCTAATCTTTCCTGTTTAATCAAAATTATAGTTTACCTTTAAATCCCTATCTTTATCCTATAAATAGGGGTAATTAAGGTTGAGGTGAATAACAACAATTTTTGCAAAAAGCAATCAAAGCTTGAGTCTCTTTAAAAGAAGTTTTGCTCTCAGTTTTTGTGCTCAAAATTCGGATTTTTCTCTGAAGTTTTTGATTCTAAACTCTCTTCAACTTTGTTTTATTTTTCACTTACAAAACTTGAGCTTCAATCCTATACATTATTCTCTAGGGTTTTGTAAAGAAAAGTTTTTCAAAAGAGAGTTTGTGGTCTTTTGATCACCAAGAGATTATTGTATTTGTGGCTCCACTACCTCTGGACTAGAGGAGTGTGATTGAGGAGTTGGGTACTCCCTTGTGGTTGTAATCCTTTGTGAAAGTTTTAGTGGATCGAAAATCCTTCTGGGTGAAGGCGGGGACGTAGAGCTGAGTGTTCGAACCTCAAAATAAATCTCTGTGTTTGCGATTGGTTTATTTGTGTTATTTACATGCTTTCCATTCATTCTTATATTGTCGATCTATACTCTCACAACAAGATTGCATTGCGCACCTCAAACTCTTATTTAGAGGAATCACGAGGAAGGAGTTCAGAGCCATTCACGGGGTATTCGGCTTCTAATCTTGTTTCGAGTGATCGTTGCATCATATCATTTTAAATTTGTGCATTGATTAGCATTATCACCTATTCACCCTCATCTAGGTGATTTCAATTGGTATCAGAGCTAGGACTCCAATTTTTGGCGTCACATCCTTAGAGAGATCCTATAATTTGCTAATCACTATTTCATATCTTCATTCATTCACTAGTAAAGATGGCCGATAACATTAAGACCCCTCCCAAATTTGATGGACTCAATTTTTCAATATGGAAAGTTAGGATGAACATTTTTCTACAATCTCTAGGTAGTCTAGTTGCTAAGTCTTTGACCAAGCCTTTTAGTAAACCCGAAGGTGAGGAGGACACTTGGTCCGAACTTACCTCTAAGGAATTTGATGCTAATTCAAAGGCTCAAAATGTCCTACTTTTAGCTTTGAATGAGGATGACTTAACACGGGTTATCCATTACAAATCCGTCTATGAGATTTGGCAACACTTATTGGTCACTCACGAGGGAACATCACAAGTCAAGAGAGCTAAAATAGATCTCTTAGTTCCCAATATGAAAGTTTTAAAATGCAAGAAAATAAATCTATTGATGATATGATTACTAAGTTTACTAAGATTACAAATGCTCTTTCTTCTCTAGGTGATGAAATAAGCAACGACCAAAAGGTGCGAAAGGTGATTCGTGCTCTCCCTTCATCATGGGAAATCAAAGCTACCACCTTGAAGGAATTGAATGACAAAGATGAGATGGAGCTCATAAGCCTTATTGGAAATCTAAAGACTCATGAGATGGAGAAAAAGGCTAGAGAAGAAGCGGTACCTCAAAAGAAAAAGTCTATAGCTTTCAAGTCTTCCTCCACCAACTATGATGATGAAGAAGATGAAGAAGATGATGAAGAGCTATCTCTCTTTGTGAGAAATGTAAAGAGAATGTACCGCAAAAATAAGCTCAACTATAGAAGGCGATGGGAAGGGACGGAGGAGAAAAAGATCATATGCTGCAACTGTTGGAAACCCGGACACATCATGGCCGATTGTCCAGATTTCAAGAAAAATATATCTTCCTCCTTGAAGCAAAAGAAGCCAGTTGAAAAGAAGGTGTACAAAACCACTTGGGATTCGGAAAGTGAATCCAAAGATGAAGTCGACATGGCAATTGTGTGTTTCATGGCAAACACACCTAAGGTAACAACCCAACCACTTGATGATGAAAGTGAAATAAGTAAAGAATTGTTATTACAAGCTTTCATTGAACTTTCAAAGAGTTTTGATGATAAAAAGAAAGAGTGTTCAAAATTGAAAAAGGAAAATGAACTGCTTAAAAATCAAATACCATTTCTTCAAAAGAAAAAGATGAATTATCTTCTATTCTTATTTCAACACAAAGAGATTTTGATGCCTATAGAGTTGCTTGTAAAGCTAAATATCCTAAAATTGATGAAAATGAGTTTTTTCATGTTAAAAACTAGAATAAATGATTTAGGAAATGTTTTAAAAGAATGTGCTTTTAATAATACTAAATTAGAAGAAATGTTTTCAAAGAAGCATATGCATACTACTCATGCTAAACATGATAAAACATCTCATGTCAAAACTCCACATGTTCATCATGTCAACACATCACATGTCAATCATGCTAAAACACCTCATGCTCACAAATCACATGTTCATAAACCACATGCTCATATGCAGGAATTTATAAATGTACTTATTGTGGCCGGAATGGTCATTTAGCTAAATTTTGTTATGATCATATAAATAGTACAAATAATCTTGTTTGGGTTTGAAACACTAACGCATTAGGACCCAAGAAAATTTGGGAACCAAAATCAAACCTTAAATTATTTGATATAGGTGCACACTAAGACTCCAAGACGTAAGGAGCGGTGGTACCTTGATAGTGGTTATTCAAGGCATATGACATGGGACATCAACAATTTTATA
This sequence comes from Agave tequilana, assembly GCA_038442645.1. Taxonomy (NCBI): domain Eukaryota; kingdom Viridiplantae; phylum Streptophyta; class Magnoliopsida; order Asparagales; family Asparagaceae; genus Agave; species Agave tequilana. The sequence goes on along the minus strand of JAVJIF010010119.1, from coordinate 82,997 downwards.
ACCCTATCAAGGTACGTTGAAGGTAGCACCGTCACCTTCGGAGATAACTCCAAGGGCACCATCATCGGTATAGGTAACATTAAGATTGGTGCATCTCCTTTAATTGAAAATGTAGTTCTTGTTGATGGGCTTAAACATAATTTGCTTAGTATTAGTTAACTATGTGATCGTGGTCTCAAAGTTGTATTTGATGAATCTTCTTGCAAAATTTTTGATTGTAAAACCAATGATTGTATTCTCACTGGATTTCGTGAAAATAATGTCTATATTATCGATATGCTTAATTTGGATTGCTCTACTAAATGTTTAAATATTTTTGATGAGATTTCATAGTTATGGCATAAAAGATTAGGCCATGCATCTTTTGATCACCTTGCTAGAATTAATTCTAAGAAATTGGTGAAGGGTATTCCTTATTTGAAGTTTGAAAAAGATCGCATTTGTGGTGCGTGCCAACTTGGGAAACAAACCAAGTCTTCTTTCAAACCAATCAAGGATATCATGTCATCTAGGGCATTAGAATTGATTCACATGGATCTTTTTGGACCAACTAAAACTAAAAGCTTAAACAAAAATAGATATGTTTTTGTTTTAGTCGATGATTTCTCTCGTTTCACTTGGGTTTTCTTTTGGAGCATAAAGATCAAACTTTTTCGCATTTTAAGATTTTTCGAAAAAGGGTTAAAAAAGAAAAAGGATTTTCGATTTTATGGATAAGAAGTGATAGAGGTGGTGAGTTTGTCAACCAACTCTTCATGACTTATTGTGATGAAAAGGAAATTAAGCATGAAATGTCATGTCCTAAAACTCCACAACAAAATCGAGTAGTTGAGAGGAAGAATAGAACTCTTCAACAAATGGCTAGGACTATGATAAGTGAATATGAACTCCCTCAATACTTATAGGCCGAGACCGTAAACACCACATGCTACATATCCAACCGTATTTATTTATGTAAAAATACTTTCAAAACCTCTTTTAAAATTTATCATTTAAGAAAACCAAATGTTTCATACTTTAAAGTTTTTGGATGCAAGTGTTTTATTTTGAATACCAAAGATAATTTGGGTAAATTTGATGCTAAGGCTTATGAAGCAATCTTTATTGGCTATTCTAGTACTAGCAAGGCATATAGAGTATTCAATAAATCATCTCACACTATTGAAGAATCTATGCATGTTAAATTTGAAGAATCTAATGCTATTGTTGAGAATGTTGTAGAGATTGACTCATTAGGTTAGGACATGGAGAAAATATCCTTGAAGAACTCACACATCCAAGAAGACAAGCAAGAACCTATTGGTGAAGTTCAAAAGGATGAAGTGGAACAATCACAACCACTTCCTAAAGATTGAAGATACGCCTCAAATCATCCCAAAGATCTCATCATAGGTGATGTATCAAAAGGGGTAACCACTCGCTCCAAACTCCATGATTGTGTGGGACTTATGCATTCATATCTCATTTTGAACCCAAAAACATCCTCGAAGCCGAGGGTGACTCATATTGGTTGCTTGCTATGCAAGAAGAGCTCAATCAATTTGAGCGCAACTAAGTTTGACACCTTATTCCTAGACCCCATGACAGACTAATAATTGGTACTAAGTGGATTTTTAGGAAAAAGTTGGATGAGCCAGGAATTGTTATTAGGAATAAGGCTAGATTAGTGGCCCAAGATTACACTCAAGTTGAAGGAATCGACTTTTAGGAGACCTTTGCACCTGTAGCACGGCTAGAAGCCACACGGATCACACTAGCTTATGCATCCTATAAAAATTTTAAACTTTTTCAAATGGATGTAAAAAGTGCATTTTTAAATGGTTTTATTGATGAAGAAGTTTATGTTGAATAACCTCCCGGTTTTGTGGATCATGAACATCCAAATTTTGTTTTCAAACTAGATAAAGCATTGTATGGTTTAAAATAAGCTCCAAGAGCTTGGTATGAAAGGCTTTCTAGTTTTCATCTTTCAAATAATTTTGTTAAAGGCAAAGTAGACACCACATTATTTACTAAACGTGTTGGTAGTGACATTCTTACAGTTCAAATATATATGATGATATAATCTTTGGTTCTACTAATGAGTTACTTTGCAAGGAGTTTGAACAATGCATGCAAAGTGAATTTGAGATGTCATTGATGGGTGAATTGAACTATTTTCTTGGGCTCCAAATCAAGCAAATACGTGATGGGATTTTCATATGTCAAGCCAAGTACTCCAAGGAACTCATCAAGAAATTTTAGCTTGAAGACTCAAAAATTTGCAACACTCCCATGGCCACCACCACCAAGCTTGATAAGGATGACCAAGGTAAGTGTGTTGATATAAAATTATATAGAAGCATGATTGGTAGTTTATTGTATTTAACGGCTGTAGGCAGGATATTATGTTTAGTGTGTGTCTTTGTACTAGATTCCAATCTTGTCCCAAAGAATCTCATTTAATTGCGGTAAAACGCATTATTCGTTATGTTAAGGGCACTATTAGAATGGGTCTTTGGTATCCGAAAATCAGAGAATTCTCAATGACAAGTTTTTCGGATGCCGACTATGCGGGTTGTAGAGTGGATAGAAAGAGTACTAGTCAAACATGTCAATTTATTGGTAATTGTCTTGTTTCATGGTCTTCCAAGAAATAAAATTCGGTAGCCCTCTCAACCGCCGAGGTGGAGTATGTTGCGGCGGGGGCTTGTTGTGCTCAAGTCCTTTGGATAAAACATACTCTCCTTGATTATGATTTACATTATGACCATGTAAAAATATTTTGTGATAATACTAGTACTATTCATATGACTAAGAATGCAAATCAACGTAGTAAGACCAAACACATTGAGATTCGATATCACTTCCTTAGAGATCATTTTGAAAAAGGTGATATTGATATTGATTATGTTTCTTCAGATTTTCAACTTGCCGATATTTTTACTAAACCACTTGACTATAATAGATTTTCTTTTATATGTGGTGAACTAAATGTTTGTGTTGTTGAATAAAGAAATTTTCTTACATATCCCTTTTTGATGTATGACAAAAAGGGGGAGAAAAATATGGTGTTTTATGTTTTTGTTTTGGTTTGGTGTTTTATGGTAAATTCTCTCCAATTAAAAAAAATTCTCTCATAATAAATTGTTTTATACTTGTTTAATATAGCATTATTTAAGGGGGAGCTTTTACCTCTCTTTTATATCTTGTGTTATAGCCTATATGTTTTGTCATCATCAAAAAGGGGGAGATTGTTGGCCCAAAAGTTTACACTCTCTATTTGTATAAGTTTTGATGATAATAAAACACATAGAAGCTATTTAGTACTAATAAGTTATTTTAGAATGAGTTTCAGGTTTGAATAAGTATTGATGGCTTCAAGCATATTGCAAGGTTAATTGCGCTAAAAGCATGTTGATAGATTGATGGCGCAAGAGAACTCTTTTATAGGAGAGGAGGCTCTAACTCGGCAACGTGGTTCAGAGACTTCTTCCTTTAGTTTTTATGCTTTTAGTTTGTTAAAAGATAGTGTATAGTGTTGAAGCTCAAACTTCCCACACACACAAAATTACACTTGGTTTTCAAAAAAATTATTATTTTTCTCTTGTATAAAATATTTTAATATGTCTATTTCAGTATTTGCAAACTCTATTTTATGTAGTGTACTTAGTCTTGACAAAATAAATTTTTAAAAATTAACTTGTCTTCAAAAATATTTTTCAAAATAAACTGTTTTGACCTATTGCAGTCGACCGAACGCTCGACCGTCTCTGTTTCAGGTCAGAACGGTCGACCGAGCGGTCGATCGCAGTTCTGACTGTTGGGTGCGTGCATGTGTGCACGTTACCCGGTCAATCGGACCCCATATCGGTCGACCGAGCTTCGGCCGACTGAAAGCACTCTAGTTTCTGTTTGGGAAGGTCGACCGGGCAGTCGACCGTGGGCTGGCAACGGTCAAATATTTTTGAAAACCGGTTGACGGGCCGGTCGACCGAGAGCATTTTCTCAGTCTAAATGGCTAGTTTTTTTAAACACATTTTAAAAAGTGTTTTTATTCTTTAAACGAGGTTTATGGCTGTTTTGGGTCTAATCTTTTTTGTTTAATCAAAATTATAGTTTACCTTTAAATCCCTACCTTTATCCTATAAATAGGGGTGATTAGGGTTGAGGTGAATAACAACAATTTTTGCAAAAAGCAATCAAAGCTTGAGTCTCTTTAAAAGAAGTTCTGCTCTCAGTTTTTGTACTCAAAATTCTGATTTTTCTCTGAAGTTTTTTATTCTAAACTCTCTTCAACTTTGTTTTATTTTTCACTTACAAAACTTGAGCTTCAATCCTATACATTATTCTCTAGGGTTTTGTAAAGAAAAATTTTTCAAAAGAGAGTTTGTGGTCTTTTGATCACCAAGAGATTATTATATTTGTGGCTCCACTACCTCTGGACTAGAGGAGTGTGATTGAGGAGTTGGGTACTCCCTTATGGTTGTAATCCTTTGTAGAAGTTTTAGTGGATCGGAAATCCTTCTGGATGAAGGTGGGGACGTAGAGCTGGGTGCTCGAACCTCGAAACAAATCTCTGTGTTTGCAATTGGTTTATTTGTGTTATTTACTTACTTTCCATTCATTCTTATATTGTCGATTTATACTCTCACAACAAGATTGCATTGCGCACCTCAAACTCTTATTTAGAGGAATCACGAGGAAGGAGTTCAGAGCCCTTCACGGGGTGTTCGACTTCTAATCTTGTTTTGAGTGATCGTTGCATCATATCATTTTAAATTTGTGCATTGATTAGCATTATTACCTATTCACCCCCCCTCTAGGTGATTTCAAGCTTCGCCCTCTCAAGCGAGACAAGCCTAGTTTTAGCTCACCCCGAAGCTCAGCTTCGCAGCAGCAGCTTAATTCCGCACTCCACATGAAGGCAGGATGCAGAAAAGTATCTAAGTATTAGCTTCGTTATGAAAGCTTGACCTCTGACAACAGAATGCGACAAAGCCCCAGGGGCTAACTTCATCAGAAAAGTACTGTTGCCTAAAAATTATCTTAAGGGCATTGAGGTCCTTTTCAGCTGCGCTCTGAGGGTTAGCTTCGCATCTTATCATTCGAAAGGATGTGAACCGCCTAAGGGTTAGCTTCGCATAGAAGCTTCGAGAAGAAACCCCTTCGGTTCTTAGATTCCCAACTAAGAAATCAAGGGAAATTAAGGGACTTGAACTTCCTGAGATCACTGAATCACAATGAATCGTTCTAGATTCATCATGGAATTACCAGGAATTAGCTTTAAAAGAGATGAAAAATCTCTGAACAAAAAGGAAAGATCCCTACCCGCGATAGGTCGTTCGATGACCGGAGGAGGAGAAGGACCCTCCGTCGTAGAGGTTGCTACCTCTTTTCCTGCCCGTCTTTTGGGGGCCATTGGAGAACTGAAGAAGTGCTTGAATTTCCAAACGAAGAAGAAAGAAGAAGAAGAGATTTGGAGTTCTCTGAAAATTCAAAGGTAATTGGTGTCTTCTCTTTCAGCCTAATCGGGTTTTTATAGGCGGATGATTACCTAAATGTCGCCTCCTCGAAAGGAACGCAGGCAGTTGTTTCAAATTAATTTGAAACGGCGCCTAAGTGCCTTCTCAAGAAGCGTTGCTTCAGCCCCGCTAAGGGCTAACTCGGCTGTGAGTTCAGCGTCGACCTCATGTGACGTTTGAGTAACTTCGCTAAAAGTTGAACCTTAGCCCCGTTGAAAGCTCGGCTCTAACTTTGTAGAAAATTCATGCTAGCTTCGCTGGAAACTCGTTCCTGATTTAGCTGGGATTCTGTCTTTAACTTCGCAGGAAGTTTAGCTCCTCCGGTCCATTCCAATTGCCTTCAAAATTCAAGAGGAAGAGGAGGGAAACAGAGCAGATAAGTAGAAAATAAACATTTTTATTGATTCAAAAGGGAAGATACATTGACACTACATCAAGGTGGTCTTTCGTACAACAGAATCATTGCTCCAAAGGCATACAAGTTGTCCTATCTACTTTCAAGGTGATAAGCCTAACCAACTGGACACGAAAGGCCTTCCTCCTGCACAAGGCCGTAATCCTTCGCATAATGGCAGATTTTGCCACCAGAAAGCTGGATTTTCTTTGATGAAAATTGGCAAAGGAAGGATCCGAGACCTTACAGGTGACGTCCGCCTTCCCGAAGTAGATCATCTCGGATAAGCGACTACCAGCCCCTTCTCGAAGTGGATCATCTCGAATAAGCAACTGCCAACCTCTTCTTGGAACCGCATCAATTGCTCCAGTATGTTCATCCTGCTTAGTATCAAAGTTTCAACTAGAAGATCAATAGGCAAGTTTCTAGTCTCTTTCATTAAGACAAAAGACTGGCAGGCATAGTTCACTGCAATGCAAACTGAAAGCAGGTTAGCATTAAATCAAAGAGAAACTGCAAAGATGAAATGATAAGTCAAATTCTTTGGACGAATCAGTTCATATCCGATCCAGTGGTGCTTTAATTAAGCAGAGGATAGCCTCACTTGCACAGTGATGATGGGCTAGCTCAGCATAAGCCAAGTCTTAGCTCTGCCTAAGGCAGTTGACTGAAGAAGCATCAAAAAGGGCCAAGTCCTAGCCTCGCCTATATGGCTAAGCCAGACTGGTCCAGAGGGACACAGTCTTAGCCCCACCTATATGGCAAGACTGGCTCAACCTCGAAGAGACTAAGTCCCAATTCTTGCTTATGTGGCAGATTTAACAGACAGATTCAATAGATCAAGACAGGAACTCTGCATAAAAAAGTCTTTTCCTAATCAAGCAAAAATGTTAGCTTTGCCGAGAAGCTGGATAACAGGATCGAATCCCTTTTCTGAAAATCAACCAAATGCAAAGATCCAGGGAATTTGATCCCTAAGATAGCTAGTAAAGCTAAGGGAGATGAACCCCCTGAAAGTCATTGGATGACCGGGACTTACCAGCTCTTAGCCGGTTCGTGACTAGAGTGGGAGCCCCCACTATTTCAGAGATCTGAGTCTCCTTTTCTGGGCAACGAAGGGATGTCATGGACACACTTTCAGAAAAAGAAAAGTATGTTTCTCTGAAGAGGACTTCAAGTGTCCTATTTATAGGCCTCATGGCCTGACCACACCGCCGCAACTTCAAACTTGGAAGCGCGGGGCAAATTTAAAGCATTTAAATGCTTAGCCTCCTCGGCAAAAGCAAGAAAGGTTATGTCAACCTCGGGAAAGGGAATAATCCCTCTCATAACTAGCTGAAGAGCAGTTAGCCTGGGGAAAGGAACGTCGTTCCAAACACCGAGTTAACGTGAAGCTATCCAGACGCGAAGCTATTCAGAATCGCGAATCTATACGATTCCTCAGCGAACTTATTCTAATCCGGAAGCAGGATTGAAAGCGGAGTTGAACTAAACCATTATGGAGACGTTCGCATATCATCAATCAAAGCAGTTCAAAATATTTTAGAATCTAAACCATTCCATTGCAGACTCATGAAAAATTTGAAGAGGGTCTTGTTGACACTCTAAAAAAGACAAGATTCCTAACTGGCCTGAACAATATCTAACTTGTTGACATCTACAAAAGACAAGTGGCAGACAAGCTGATGACCAGTTCTTCACCCATCTCAAAGAGGACGAATCAGCAACTTGGATTCTACTGATCCAGCAAAATAGACAATAAGCCAAGAAAAGCTCGTGAAAAGGCCCAGGTAGGTCCAAAGACACTTAGTCTCGTACGAGCCAACGAGATAAAGTCTCGCATCAGAAGCCAAAGTTGCTTAGTATCGCAGAAAGCTCCTTCACAGTCTCGCTGCGAGCTAACTTACAACTTCGCACAGAAATGCTCAGTTAACTCCGCAGAGAGTTAGCTTCGCTCGAAGCCCCATACAGCTGCGCAAAAGGGTAATTGATAAGGTAACTTTGCCACAAAGTTATCCAGCTTCGCTCAAGAGCTTTCTTCTAATTTCGTCAGATGCTTCTTCCAGCTCCGCTGTAAGCTCGACGTGGCAGCTCCGCTGCGGGTCTTCTATGGTCACCTTTGACCAATCAAATCTCCATATGAGATCAAATCCAAATGAGATCAAATCTAATTGAGATCAAATTTGACAGTTGCTTGTCATAATCTTTTAACTCTCCCAATCAGGTAAGAAGATCAAAATAAATCTTTCAGTTATTTGGAATGAATCAAGGGCGCATCCCTCATTTAGCAGAGCGGATCAAGAGATCAGCACTACTTGCTATTCTTACCTTCGCAAAAGCTATCTCTAGCCTCGCGGCGAGGTTACTTTCCAGATAAAAACAGATTGACTCAATCTGTTTTCAGATTTTCAAGGGACAATTATACCCCTGCTCTTTCTATAAATATGGTACCAAAGGCGTACAGAGGACGGACAGACCGAGACCCCCCCAAAGAGAGGGAAAAAGACAGAGACCCATTCTCTTGCTTCCAAACATTCAGAGAACTACTTCTCTAATCAGGGTGCTAATACTCTAAGATCTTCCTCCCTCTCAAGGAATTTCTGGAACCAGGCGAGAAGGAATTCCCAAGCGGAGGCAGCTCGAGAACTAATAAAAGGGTTCTACCAACCTTTTGTTCTCCGATTCTCCGAACCAGGCGAGAAGGGAATCCCATTAGGCAGTAGTTCGATTGTCTGATCGATCGCATCGTCAAAGGGATAAAGTGATCGCGCATTGATCAGATTCCTACCGGCACACTTCCCCAGAAATCTCAAAGGAAATCTACCTGTAATCTTCTTACTTTAAAGAATTACTTGTAATTTAGCTCCTCGATCTTTTTTTTGTAAGTTTTCCTCTTTGCAAAATCAATGAAAAACAATGGGGGGGTATTTATAGCCCCAAAAGAATCTGTCCGTTGGCAGCTGGAAAGGGCAGATTTACCCTTCCGATCGACCGGGGTCAGATTTCTAACCGTTGTGCCTCCGATCGACCGGCCCGGTTGATCGAGACTGGATACAGAGAGCAGAGCTCTCTGCCGGTCAACTGGCCCGGTCGACTGGGGCCATTTCCAGAGAGCAGAGCTCTCTGGACGGTCGACCGCCCGGTCGACCGGCCGACCAGCCCTGACTGCGTGCACGTCCTGTGCACGTCGGTCGACCGACCGATCGACCGACTTATGCCTCGGTCGACCGGTCCGGTCGACCGGCAGACAGCCTGGTCAACATTTATAGGATTTAAAAACTTGTCTTTTATCTTCTATTAAATCCCATAAAATTATATAAATTTCACAAAAAAATATGTTCTTATTATATCTTTGAAATACAAATATGTGTGACAAAAATTCAACATATATTTCAAACTATTTGAACCATTTTTGTGTTCTTGAAATATTGCCTTAAACCAAAATTCGTATTTTCCGAAACTAGGATTTTTGAAATGGAAATCCAATTTTTTCAAAACACATGTAAATACAAAAACATGATATTTAAACAACTTTTAAGCATGTTGTATATTGATTGAATCCAATATACATAAAAGATATTATATCTATGTTTTTGACATTAAATCTGAAAATAAGTTTTGTTTAAATACAAAACTCCAAACTCATGAATAGGTTATCAAAATAAGTTTTTCTAAATAGATGAAGCATAGATGTATATAGAACAAATCTAATATACATTAAACAATGTAAACTTGTTTTGATCATATCTATTCATAAAAACCAAGATCGGTTAAACCGAAAATCAAAACATGAAAATTGTGTATGTATTGTGAACTTGAGCATATCACACTATCTAATCTTTACAATGAGATCTAAACAAACTATACTAAAACAAACCGATGTCTTCTTGTAGAACTCTGTCTCCAAATTGACTCGATCCAAACGTGATCCACCGAGCTTGATTCCAACCGAGTGCTAGATGTGAACTTGATGCTCGAGCTCTTGAATCACCATGTGAAAGCTCTAAAATACTTTTGTTGAAGCTAATCACCTACTAATATCTTGATCAAATATCTGAAACTAAATATCACAAGATTATTAGTAAACTATAACTACATGAGTTAATCATCATCAAAACTAGAGTGAAGGGCCTCTGGGCCAACAATCTTCCCTTTTTGATGATGACAAAACTCATGGAGTTATATATGCATGGATTAAAGTTAAGCTTCAAAGAAGCTCCCCCTTAACTCATGCATAGTAATAAACAATAAAGATATGTCATGAATGCTCAACATAAATATGCATAAACATGCATAAAATAAGGAAATGAAATAAACATGATCTTTTATACCAATGAAATAAACATGCTTTTGATATCAGTTTTAAAATAAACATGTTCTTAAAAACTGAAAAGACACCTAGGGGGTGAATAGGTGTACGGCTAATCTAATGAACAAAATGTGAAAATTTAAAACTTAATTGCAATACACTTAATGTAACCAACGAGTGTAGCCGAATTCCTGGTGAAGGGCTCTGGACTAACTCCTCTTGATTCCTCTGAATAAGAGTTAACGTGCTATATGAAGCTCTCGTGGTTAAACACAAGTGAGGCACACAAACAATCACAACCAAGCATATAAATATGATATGACAATATGAATCAATGCAAGGTACAATATAAAAGAGAGAGAGTTAGAGTTAATGGATCAAACGCAAACACAAGGATATGTTTTGCGGTTCGAGCACCTAGCTCTACGTCCCCGCCTTCACACAGAAGGATTTCCACTAACTTGTCCACACAGGACTTCCTACATAGGAAAACCTCCAATGAGGATTTGGGGCAATACAATAACCAGGAGTACACAACTCCTCTCTCAATTACAACACAACCTCTACACTTAGAGATTAGGCATAAAGCTACTCAAACACAATCACCTCACACTTGAGGGATGGGCATAAAGTCAAACAACTAATCAACCTCTCATTAGAGGGATAGGGCACAAAGCCACCACTCCAATAATCAACCTCTACACAAGAGGGATATTACAAATTAGGAGGGTTTACAACTTGGTGATCAAAAGACCACAAACAACTTCTTTTCCCACAAAAACAAAGACCCTAATAGATAGGATAGCAAGATAGCTCAACTGTGAAAAACAAAGAGTTTGGAAATCAAAAAGTCAAAGAAAAGCTCTAGGGAAAAACTCTAGATAGAATTGAAAATGAAGATCAAACCAATTCCCAAAGACTTTTCTTTTCTTTGAATTTTTCAGCCCCTTTTAAAACAAAATAAAGACCAAATCTTTAAAGCTCTAAAACTCTTTTGAAACTTTTAATAAAACACTTGAGATGATGCAAACTTTGCTCTCTAAAAATTCTATCCAAAACAGCCAAGAGATGGGGTATATAAAGGCCCAAACAAAATCTGCCCGTTGGCTAGCAGAAAGGTCAAAAATGACCGGCCGGTCGACCAGCCAACGGTCAAAAAATCGACCGTTGAGCCTGCCGGTCGACCGTGCCCAGAACTAGAGAGCAACGGCTCTCTAGCCGGTCGATCGCCCGGTCGATCGGGCCAACCCGAGAGTGGGTTGACTTCAGTCGGTCGACCGCTCGGTCGACCGGCCAAGCAAGGTGGCCTGCGTGCACGTCGGTCGACCGGTCCGGTCGACCAACTCTGGCCCGGGTCGACCGGCCCGGTCGACCGCCAGAGCCAGGCAGGGCAATTTTTAAGATTTAAAACTTGGGTTTTTATTATCTAATTAAATCCCATAAGATCTCTAAAAATCCACAAAAATCAGTTCGTGTTATATTTTTGAAGTACGAACATGTTTGAGTAAAAATCAAACTATGTTACAAACATTTTGAACCATTTTTGTGACTTGAAAATTTTGTCGAAAACCAAAAACCATATTTTCCAAAACTCGAATTTTTGAAATGGAAATCCGATTTTTTCAAAACACTTGCAAATACAAAAACATGATATTTAAACAACTTTGAAGCATATAGTATATGAATAGAATCTAATATACATATAAAGATATATATCAATTTTTTTGATATTAAATCTGAAAATAAGTTTTGTTTAAATACAAAACACAATGTATATAGAACAAATCCAATATACATTAAACCATGTAAACTTGTTTTGATTCTATCTATTCATGAAAACCAAGATCGGTTAAACCAAAAATCGAAAACCAAAATATGAAACTCAAACAAATGTGTGTGTTGTGAACTTGAGCATACCACACTATCTAATCTTTAACAATGGATCTAAACTAACTATTCTAAAATTAATCGAGGTCTTCTTGTAGAGCGCTGTCTCCAAGTCGACTCGATCCAAACGTGATCCACCGAGCTTGACTCCAAATGAGTGCTAGATATGAACTTGACGCTCGGGCTCTTGAATCACCATGTGAAAGCTTCAAAACACCTTTATTGAAGATAATCACCTACTAATATCTTGGTTAAATATCTGAAACTAAATATCACAAGATTATTAGCAAACTATAACTATATGAGTTAATCATCATCAAAACTATAGTGGAAGGCCTCTGGCTAACAATCTCTCCCTTTTTGATGATGACAAAACTCATCGAGTTATATATGCATGGATTAAAGTTAAGCTTCAAAGAAGCTCCCCCATAACTCATGCATAACAATAAATAATAAGATATGCAATGAACAGTAAACATGAATATGCATAGACATGCATAAAATAATGAAATAAACAGGCTTTTGATACCAAATTTTTAAAATAAATTGCTTTTCCCTTTTTAAAATAAACATATTCTTAAATATCAATTGAAAATATAAACTTAAAATATTACTCTTAATACCAATAAAAATTTCAATTGAAAACTTTATTAATAAAAGTAATAAAAGCTCTTGATACCAATCAATAAAAATTCTTGATACCAACTGAAAGATAATCAATAAAAACTCTTGATACCAACAATAAAAAATTTTAACAAAAGTTCTTGATACCAATAAACCAAAACAACAAAATATGTTCTCTTGATACCAATATCAACAAAACATCAAAATATAAAACAAACTCTTTTGATACCAATATGAAACAAACTTTGATATAAACCTACAAATAAACAATAAACATGCATATAAACTCAAATACTTCTCCCCTTTTGTCAATCATCAACAAAGGGGTTAAAGTAAACAATAAAATAATGTTCTCCCCCTTTTTGTCTTAAACAAAAAAATATCAATAAGGGGTGAAATCAAATCAAAACATTATAATACCAATTGAAAAAAAATATCAATTTAGTGCATCATGATATCAATTGAAAATAAATAAAACATATCAATTGAAAGCACATAAAACAAATGTTTTAAATATAAATTTAAATAAACATGTCTATATTAATTGAAAGTAAATAAAACATGTTGAAGAAATCAACCAAAAATTTTAATATCAATTGAAAGATGTAAACATATAGGTAATCTTAATATCAATTATAAAGATTAGTACCAATTGAAAGTAATTTTCATTAGGAGCATATGATACCAAAAAAATCAATATCATTTTTTAATCATTTTTCAACATAAAGTGTGGGAGTAAAATACCAAAGGTAAACAAAACCAATTAAATGGCGAAATATGAATTTTCTCCCCCTTTATGAAATACCAAATAAAATGATGCATAAGCTTGTATAAGATGCCAATTGAAACATAATCAATTGAAATATAATAGTCATTTTAGAAATCAAGCTTAGCATAACTAAAATTTGTGCTAAAAAATATAGATATATAGTAAGCACAAATAAAACATATATATATATATATATATATATATATATATATATATATATATATATATATATATATATATATATATATATGTATGAAAAATTGAATACCAATCGAAATTGATACTATTTAAAGTGTAAGCATACATATATAGAAACATATATGAGTATACAAAAAGAATGTCAATAGTGATACCAATTGAAAAGATCCAATGATACCAATTGAAAACATAATAAGATCAAGTGTATAACTCATACTTCCTACCATCCATTTCATGCACATGTTTAAAAGAATTTTCAATAATAAGCATACAAGGTATGGTCGCCCAACCAACCGCCCTTAGAAGGATAGGGGTTTTCAAAAATAAGTTTAAAAATATAATATGTTTGAAAACTCTACCATATGAAGAATACGAATTAGTTATATGAAAAATTTGTAAACTAGTACGAAATTCTTCAAGTAAGGAATAAAACAAAAAATATTTTCCATGAAAATATGAAAATCACATGATCATTAAACACTCAAGGGTCTATAAAGCATATATAGTCGCATGAAAACAAATCATGAGTAAACAAAAATGATGTGAGTGTAAAAGTATAATGTGAAATACAAAGTCATGGAAATAAGCAATTAAGCTCGAATACGAAATTCCTTAAAAACATGAAAATCATTAAAACTAGAATCCTTCAAGGTATATGTATGTTTTGTACAAACTAAAGTATACATACATATCCAAACATGAACGAGTCCACAAAAGTATATGCATGAAAGCAAGTGGCTTAAGGATGTATATGTATAACTAGTAGTTTAGACAAAATAGACATATACATGAAGTTAAATATAAACATGAAAAACATGTAAAAAATATAGAATACAAGTCAAAATGTATGAATCATCAAAACTAGACTATACTAGTACATCTAATAAGTACAAATGAGCATTCAAGCACAAACATATAATAATCTATTTGTGGCTCACTAGTTGTACAAGTATATATCCAACTTTTAATAAAAATTAACATCTAAACATGTAATCAAAGCATGAAGCATAGAAATCAGAACAAAACTCATATGATCATTATGGCAAATGCCCATGAATTAGAGTTATGATATACATAATAGCTAAACTATGGAGAGAATACAAAATATGGGTCCATATAAACATGGGTGATCTCCGATATCTAGTGCTGAACCAGGCCGTACCACTAAGGGTGCCATCGGATCGGATACGGATCGGATATTATCTCTACCATATCCATATCCGCACCCCAACCTTCGGATACGGATACGGATACGGATATTGGCGAATGTGGAAAAATGATATCCGTATCCGCCAAAATCGGATATCAGATATAAATCGGATATTAGCGGATCGGATGCGGATACTAATCGGATATGTTAAAAATTGATATGGTTAAAGATAAATTAAATAGAAATACTTATATTACTTTTTATCTCATCTATAATATTGTGATACATATTATGATATTATTGTGTACATATCAATATATTCATCGTATTCATTGTCATTTGACTTCTATAACAATAGATTACACGTCCTCCGGTGCTAAATGCCGATTCGGATGACATGGTTGATGTCGAAATACTCAAAATATCATGTGGTGCTCTTACAAGAATCAAATACTTTTCACTATTTCTTTTTCACCAACTCAAAATATCAAAATTTAATAACTTATTCCATTGAAGAATAGTCTTCTCCATACTGATATCATTATGAAGCACGTCATATTCGGATATCGGATCAGATACGAATAAGATATTACTTTTACCATATCCGTATCCGCACCTACCTTTCGGATACGGATACGGATACGAATATTGACGGATGTGAAAAAATAATATCCGTATCCGGATTGGAGGCGGATTCGGATGCGGATATCCACGGATAATCCGTATCCGGTGGCACCCCTACGTACCACTAAGGACTACAGTAACAGTATAACAATAACAGTATGGGATGTCAGTCATCCCCGGGAACCTTGCAGTGGAACCCTATCTCAGTTGCATAACCTGTATCCTAGGTCCACCCAAAATATAGACGTTGTCTCCTCTATCAATTTTTCTAATCTCAATGTAAGTTGTCCATTTACATTATTATTTAGATCAATCAATATCCATATTTTTTCAATTACTGGGACGATACAGTGACAGTAACAGTACAGTATAACAATTAACAGTATTCGTATACATAGTGACTAATAATAATAACAGTGAATAGTAACAGTAACTGGGTAAACGATGAACAATAGAACTGTACGGGGTGTTACGGTCAAACAATACTTTTTCAGTAATTTTTTGTAACATGAAATAATACAATAACAATCATGCATCGTCTAGTCAATGTACAATCTCATAAAAACTGATCAAGATCTCATCTACTCGTACTGTATATAACTATAAGGAATCCATCAACCCATCATCTTGATGCAGTCATCGTAAACATTAAATACCAATCTATGTCAAGGATATCAATGAAATCACTCTCTCAATAATTCTATTTCTATAATTGAATAGCAACAATAACTAGGAATCAATCATAAAGAGCAGTCTATTGATATCCTAAGTCAATGGATACCGAAATGGATAAAGAGTAGAACATCCTCAAACAATATGAAATTTAGAATACCTTTATGTTTGATAATCAATATCAACAAGATCATCAATAACCAAATAGTATCGTAAAGCCCCGATCCTGCGGGTACGGGGATGCTATGGCACATACATATGTAGGGTGAAAATACCCTCACGTAAGTACGCTAAGCCTCAGTATAGGAAATAGCCGCCATATACACAAGAGTTCCAGCATTAAATAAGTACAAGAATATATGCAGAAAGAGGTTAGTGATCATGATAAATATGAAAAACATGGATCGATAAGATAAAAATAAATAATAAAGATACCGATGAATAGAAAAGAGTGGTAGTCTCGAGATCATATCACGGGATATCTCAGGTACTATGAAATCTCGGATCTTCAACCTGGGCACGCAAACCCAGGGTCATCAGAAAGTGACCTAGTGAGTGATAAAATAAAGGAAGCAGTAATATGTACTATAATAATATAGGCACGATAATAATCTATAATACATGTTTATGTATCAGAGATACCATATAATAGGAATTTAATAATATAAAAATGTCGTATTTTAATACCATCACTACCTAGCATGTTATCATTGGGTCATGTCCACAGTAGTATCCAGTTTTATATAATAAATAATGTTGTATAGTGGTGACGTGATATAAATAAACATGCAGATGTGCAGTATGCAACATAACCATACTACTGTGTTGTGCATATACAGTAATGATGTCTGCAAGGTATACATAAAGCAAAATATGTGCAATGCAGAGTATATGTGCCCATGAATAGTGTGTTACCACATTGAGTGTAATAAATATAAGAAAGTGTAACAAGGTATACATGTGACATGATTGTGGATAACATATAAGAAATAGTAACAAATATAAAGGGACAATAATATACGTGTGTCGAGCATTTCATGTGATTTATACAATAATAACAATCAGTATCGCCTGATATTTTAATCAATCTCCTCCAGTGTCCCATACCACTGGCAGTTCATACCGGAGCCCGCACTCCGGACGAACCAATCCAAACATAGCATACGGGTACCATGATCCGAACGAGAGAGTGACCAAATAACAAGCGTTCCCGACGTCGCTATTGTTTATACCGTTTTATTATGTTAATTGGAAACCCAATGGTCAAGGAGCTCTTATCGGGTAGGTGTATTCTGTGCATACCCGAGATCACGGCCTTAAACAGACCTCTAGCTGCTGAGACCAAGGCCCTTCGCTAAGAAGGGAGCAGAAAATGGGAAATAGGAGCTCATGGAGCTATATATAATAGGTAGGTAGCATTACCATCCCCTGCAATGGGACTAACAATGTGGATCTAGTACATCCACCCGATAAGATCTAATCAACCGTCAAGTCTCCCCCATCCACAAGTTATCTTTATTATCTTTAAAGTACATAGCGTAGCAAGAACAAGTACAGTGCATGGTACATGTAACATGATAATAGGACATGAACTCTGTTGATAGCATAAAACAAGATAACGAGAAACAATAGATGTGGGATTCTAGAGGTGGCCCTCGTGGCTTGGATCCACGTGGCACTTAGTCCACACATTGTATATCAATAACTCACATATCCAGTAACAAGAATATCAATATCAGTAACAGGAAACAATCATGTAACAGGAATACATGAATATGCATATAACAATATTACATGTAATATGAACGGTGATCCATTTGACAAGACTATAGAAACAATCAATGCAGGTATATCGGTGAATATACGTAACCGTGATGTGTGCACTAAAGGTACACCTAGAGGGGGGTGAATAGGTGTACGGCTAATCTAATGAACTAAATGCGAAAATTAAAACTTAATTGCTACAACACTTAATCCAACCAACGAGTGTAGCCGAATTTCCGGTGAAGGGCTTTGGACTAACTCCTCTTGATTCCTCTGAATAAGAGTTGAGGCGCTATATGAAGCTCTCGTGGTTAAGCACAAGTGAGGCACACACAAACAAGCCAAGCATATAATATGTGATATGACAAAATGAATGATGCAATGCACAAATAAAGAGAGAGAGAGAGTTAAGAGTCAATGGATCAAACGCAAACAACAAGATGTGTTTCGAGGTTCGAGCACCAAGCTCTACGTCCCCGCCTTCACCGAGAAGGATTTCCAATCCACTAACTTGTCCACCTGGGACTCCCACACAGGAACCTCCACCGAGGATTTTGGGGCAATACAAATAACTAGGAGTACCGAACTCCTCTCTCAACCAATACAAGCTCCACCGAGGCAACACAAACACCACCTCACACAAGAGGGGTAGGCCCTTAGCCAAACAACCACAATCCACCTCTTCACAAAGAGGGATACAAATTCAAACTCCACCTCTCACTAGAGGGAGCAAGCCACAACCTCAACCTCTACCAAAGAGGGAGCTAACCACCACTCCAAATCAACCTCTACCAAAGAGGGATACAACAAATAAAGGAGGGTACAACACTTGGTGGTTTCTACAACCACAAACAAATTCTTTTCCCACAAATAAAAGATCCTATAGAAAGGATAGAATGATATGGCTCAAGTGTGAAAAACAAAGTGTTTTGATCAAAGAAAATCACTTGGGAAAAACACAAAAAGATATGGAATTATAGATCAAAAACCAATTCCCAATAGCCTATTTTCTTTGAAATAACAAACACTTTAAAAACAAATAAGGAATAGCAATTTGAACCCAAAACTTTTTGCTTAAAACAATAGAAGAGATCTGAAATTTTTGGCTCTAAAAATCTTAAAGAAAAAACCATACAAATCTAGAGAGCAAATGGTCTCTGGCCGGTCGACCGCCCGGTCGACCGCCCAAGCCTTACGGTCGACCGGTCCGGTCGACCGCCCCCACCCGAGAGTGGGGTACTTGCAGTCGGTCGACCGCCCGGTCGACGGCCTAAGTGGCTTGCCAGCGTGCACGTTTTGTGCACGTCGGTCGACCGGTCCGGTCGACCGACTCTGGGTCCGGTCGACCGTCCCAGTCGACCGCCAGAGCCTGGCAGGCACAGTTCTAGGACAGAAAAACTTGGTTTAAAATATTCTAAAAAATCCCATAAATTCTTTAAAAATTCACAAAAATAGTTTTATCATAATACATTGAAATACAAACTTGTGTGAAAAATTTCAACACAAATTTCAAATATTTTGAATCATTTTTGTGTTATGTAAATTTCACCGAAAACCAAAACCCGTATTTTCTAAAACTTAGATTTTTGAATTGAAAATACGTTTTGTCCAAAACTCATCCAAATACAAAAACATGATACTTAAACACTTTGAAGCATGTTGCATATGGACATAAGTCCAATATACATGAAACATATATATATCCATGTTTTTGACAATAAATCCGAAAATATGTTTTGTTAAAACACAAAACCTAAAACACATGAATAGGCATATCAAAATGAGTTTGTCTAAGATATGAAGCATACATGTATATAGAATGAATCTAATATACATAAAACCAAGTAAACTTATTTTGATATAATATCTATTCATGAAAACCAATATCGGTTAAACCAAAAACCGAAAACTAATATCCAAAACATAAAACGTGTGTGTGTTGTGAACTTAAGCATATCACACTATCTAATCTTTACACATGGATCTAAAACAAAAACTAAACTAGGTACCGAAGTCTTCTTGATGAACTCTGTCTTCAAGCCGACTCGAACCAAACCGTGATCCACCGAGCTTGACTCCAACGAGTGCTATATATGATCTTGATGCTCGGGCTCTTGAATCACCAAATGAGAAGCTCCAAAACACCTTTGTTGAAGCTAATCACCTACTAATATCTTGATTAAGGATCTGAAACTAAACATCACAAGATTATTAGTAAACATAACTACATGAGTTAATCGTCATCAAAACTAGAGTGAAAGGCCTCTGGGGCAACAATCTCCCCCTTTTTGATGATGACAAAACTCATGGAGTTATATATGCATGGATTAAAGTTAAGCTTCAAAGAAGCTCCCCTTAACACATGCATAGCAATAAACAATAAGATATGCAATAAATACTACACATGACTATGCATAAAATAATGAAATGAACATGCTCTTGATACCAAACTAAAACATGAATAGCATAAACATGCTCTTCCAAACTTTAAAAATAAATTCTTTTTCCCTCTTTTTTTTTAAATACATGCTCTTGATACCAATCAATTAAAAAATTAATCAATCAATAGAAGCTCTTGATACCAAAAAAAATGAAAACTCAACTATATGCATATAAAAACTCAAATACATGCATATAAACTCAAATACTTCTCCCCTTTTTGTCAATCATCAACAAAGGGGTAAAAGAAAACAAAACAAAATGTTCTCCCTCCTTTTGTCTAAAACAAAAATGATACCAATAAGGGGTGCCATCAAAACCAATATGATACCAATTAAAAATATGTCAATGAAGTGCATATTGATACCAATTGAAAGTGAACATAAAAACATTTAAGAAATACCTACCAATTGAAAGTAAATGAGGCATTGAAAACAAGTTTCAATCAAACATTTTATATCAAAATGAAAACATATACCAATTGATAGTAAAAACAAAATCTTGATACCAATTGATAAGTAAACAAATAACATCTTGAAGGTATTTTTCTTTATAAGCATATGATACCAAATTAAAAATCAATATTAATTTTTCAATCATTTTTCATCATAAAGTATGGGAGTGGAATACAAAATCAATGGTAAACAAAATACCAATTGAAAGATGAAATACGAATTTTCTCCCCCTTTATGAAATACCAACTAAAATGATGCATAAGCTTGTATTAGGATACCAACTGAAAACTAATCAATTGAAACATGATAGTTATTAAAAAATCAAGCTTATCATAATCAAAATTTGTGCTCCAAGATATAGGGATATAATAAGCACAAATAAGACAAATATATATGTATGAAAAATTTTAATACCAATCGAAATTGATACTCTTTGAAGTGAAAGCATACATACATAAAAAATATATGAGTATACAAAAAAAATGTCAATATTGATACCAATTGAAAAAATCCAATGATACCAATTTGAAACAACAATAATATCAAGTGTATATCTCATAATACCTTTCCACCCATTTCATGCACAAGTTTAAAAGGATTTTCAATATTAACATACAAGGCATGGTCTCCCAACCAACCGCCCTTGGACGGGCAGGGGTTTTCAAAAATAGGTTTGAAAATAAAGTATGTTTGAAAACTCTACCATATGAAGAACACGAACTAGTTATATGAAAATTTGTAAACTAGTACGAAATCCTTCAAGTAAGGAATAAAACAAAATTATATTTCATAAAAAATATGTAAATCACATGGTCACTAAACACTCAAAGTCAATATAGCCCATATCATACTCATGAAAATAAAATCATGAGAAAACAATAAGTGAGGTGAGTGTACAAGATATATGTGAAACACATTATCATGAAAATATGTAATCAAGCTCAAATGAAATTCCTTTAAACATGAAAACATGAAAATCATCAAAACTAAATTTTCATTAAAAATAATTTATACTTCAAGGCATATGTATGTTTTGACAAAACAAGAAGTATACATACATATCCCTAAATACAATTGAGTCCATAATAAAGATTTTCATGAAAAGCAAATGACTCAAGGGGTATACATGTATATCTTAAGGTTTGGCAAAATAGACATATATATGAAGTGAAAACATAAACATGAAAAAGATGCATAGAAATGAGAATACATGTCAAATGTATGAATCATCAAAACTAGACTATACTAGTACATCTAATGGGTACAAATGAGCTTTCAAGCACAAACATATAATAGTCTATTTGTAGCTCTTATATGTACAAGTATATATATATCCTAGTTTTAATGAAAACTAATATTCAAACAAGTAATCAAAGTATGAAGCATAGAACAAGATATGATAAACATAAATACGATCATTATGTAAATCCACATGCTATTAGAACTATGATATACATAATAGCTAAACAATGGTGAGAACACAACATATGGGTCCATATAAACATGGGTGATCTCAAGTGCTATACATGCATGTCAAAGATCTAATAATCATGGCATTTAACATAATAATCTATAAACATCAAAACATGCTATAAATCGATGAACATGAAAAGCATGCAAACATAAATAAGGAGTAAGAGACCGTTACCAAAACCGAAGAGACAACAATCCATGTCTCCAAAACACGGTGATCCTTCCACCAAACTCCCCTTGAAAGTGATGCATCCAAATTGTTCTCTTTAAGCTCGGAACGCATCCACTTCAATGGCACCATAACTCTCACGTCATGCGAGAGCCCACACCTACATCAAATATAATAGGGGTGGTCTTTGGTACACATACTCTTTTGGGTCCATGAGGGTTAGTACCTTTCCTAACCCAAACAAATTTAATTGCTAAATTAGAATCATTTATACGATCATAACAGAATTTAGCAAGGTGGCCCTTACGTCCACAATGTGTACAAGTGTACACATGAGCATACAATGTGTGATGTGCATGAGCGTACGAAGCATGTGTATGTCGTGTATGGTGTGCATGCATAGAAGGAACTTGTTTCTTTCGAAACAAAGATTCCAAACGTGTATGGTTCAAAACACATTGGCTCATAGTGGAGCTCAAACAATCCATATTCTTCTTTAA
This sequence comes from Agave tequilana, assembly GCA_038442645.1. Lineage (NCBI taxonomy): Eukaryota > Viridiplantae > Streptophyta > Magnoliopsida > Asparagales > Asparagaceae > Agave > Agave tequilana. The sequence goes on along the minus strand of JAVJIF010010119.1, from coordinate 60,066 downwards.
CAAATTTATATCTTTTTCAATTATAGAAGAAGTGGAGCATGCAATAGGTGAGCTAGAAAGTGAAGCTACACTAGCATGGCAAACATGTGAATCAATATCAATTTTTAAAGATTCATTTTTCTTTAAACAAACTTCTAAGTCATTTGAAATAGAAATAATTTTGTTTTTCAAAGAAACATTTTTTTTAAAACAAAATCAACTTTTGAAGACAAGTTTTCATTTTTCTTCAAAATTATTTCACAATCATTTTTATTTTTCAAAAATTCATTTTCTTTTAGGGCAAGTTCAAGTTTAGATTTCAATGAATCCTTTTCATTAGAAATCTCCACTTTTTCTTGCAAAACCAAATCAAGTCTTGAACATAAATCCTTGTTTTATTTATTAAGTTCAAAACTTTTCTTTTTCAAAAGATTATATTTTTCTAATAGTTTTTCACAAACAATTAAAAGTTCTTCATTTAAAGCATTGACATCAATATTCTCATCACATGAAGAACTAGCATCATCACTATCTAATTGAGTTTCCGAGTATACCTCAAGGGAGTCATTTCCTTGGACCATATAGCATTGTTGCTCGGATTCTCCACTAGATTCGTTCTCCGGTTGGATAGGCAATTGAAGCTTGGAGGAGGTCAATGTGTTCCACACTGCAAAGGCGGAATCACAGTTAGAAACAAGCATAAGATATTCTTTATTAAGTGTGTTTCTTGTTGGCCCAAGAGGTTACACTCTCAAATTGTTTTGTGTTTTGATGATGACAAACCAAATAAGAGCTATTTGGTACTAATGAATTTGCTTAAGATAAGTTTCAGGATAAGTACCATATTTGGAGGCCATTGCTTGCTATTGCAACAACTTCTAGGTTCATAAAGCTATGAAGGCATATTGCACATCAAGGAAGGATCATAGAAGAAGAAGGCTCTAGCAAGGATAGCATGGCTCAAAGACTTGAAGATTACTCAAGAAGTCTTTAATTATTTTGTTTTTAGTTTTATAGTTTGTTAAAGAATAGTGGATAGGTTTGAAGCTCTATCACACACATTTTTGCGCACATACTTAATCCAAAATAATTTCTTATAATTTATACAAAAATATTTTGCATACAAGATTTTGCCTACAGATATATATTTATGTTTTATGCTAATCCCTGTTCAAAAGTATTTTTGTCAAAATCAAAATCCCTTTTAATTTTCTGTCCAAAACCTGGTTTTTGACCTGAGCCAGTCGACCGGACAGTCGACCGGACCTATGACAGGTTTGGCCGGTCGACCGGCCCAGTCGACTGTAGTTCTGGGTGTACATGTATCAGTGTGCACGTTTTTGCGGTCGATCGCACAGTCGACCGACTGTAACTCAGTCTGCTCTCGGATAGATTGGGTCGACCGGGCGGTCGACCGCTGGCCTGCAACGGTCATAATTTTGAACGTACGATCGACCGGCCAGTCGACCGAACTATCCGTTGAACAGTAACGGGCAGTTTTTAATAAGCTTTTTTATTCTGTCTTCTTGTGTTTAAAATTTGATTTAGGGATATATTTCAAATCTAATATGACTTAATTAACCTTAATTTTGTATTATCCCTAAACCCTAGCCCTCTCCTATAAATAGGGGTGTTTGGGGAGAGATTGTTAACAACAATTATTACAAGAAAAATTCAAAAGTTTAAGGCATTCAAAAGAGCTTTGTTTCTTAGTTTTTGTGCTGAAATTCTCTCTCATTTTCTGAAGTGTTTTGAAATTCTCTCTGATTTAATTTTCTTTCTTCACTTACAACAAGAGCTTCATTCCTACTCATTGTTCTCTAAGGACCTTTTGTAAGGGAAGAGACTTTTGAAAGAGAGAGTTTGTGGTCTTTTGACTACTTAGAAATTGCTTGTAATTGAGATTGTGGAGTTGGGTACTCCGGTGTAATTGTGATTTCTTTGTAATAGTGGAAGTAGCTAGAATCCTTCTGGGGAAGGCGGGGAGTAGAGCTGGGTGCTCGAACCTCGATAACATATCCTTGTGTTTGCGATTGGTTTACATTCTTGCACTCCTTTACATTACTTTACTTGCACCTATTACTTGCTTATCATCATCATTGCTATATTTACTTGCTTTCATTCATCTTGTAAATCTTGTTGGGTGATTGTTACATCTTAAATTTTTAATTTGTCCATTGATTAGCATTATCACTTATTCACCCCCCTCTAGGTGATTTTCAATTGGTATCAGAGCTTGGACTCTAGGTTTTGGCTTAACATCCATAGAGAGATCCTTAAAATTTGCTAATTAACATTTTCATTCATACATTCATACACTAGTAAACATGGCCGATAACATTAAAACCCCTCCTAAATTTGATGGACTTAATTTCCCTATTTGGAAGGTTAGGATTACTATATTTTTGCAATCTTTGGGTAGCTTAGTGGCCAAGTCCTTGACCAAACCCTATGTAGCACCCGATGGTGATGAGAGCACTTGGACCGACTTCAACTTTAGAGAATATGAGGCTAACTCCAAGGCCCAAAACTCCCTATTAACCGCCTTGAATGAGGATGACCTTACACGGGTAATTCATTGCCAATCCACCTATGAGATTTGGCAACACTTATTGGTCACACACGAAGGGACTTCACAAGTCAAGAGAGCTAAGATAGATCTCTTGAGGTCCCAATATGAGTCATTTAAAATGATTGATGATGAGTCCATTGATAGTATGATTACAAGGTTTACTAAAATCACTAATGGTCTTTCTTCCTTAGGTGATGACATCTCCAACGATCAAAAGGTGCGGAAAGTGATTCGGGCTCTTCCGTCTTCATGGGAAATAAAGGCCACCACCTTAAAAGAATTGAACGACAAGGACGAGATGGACCTCATTAGTCTCATTGGGAACCTAAAGACCCATGAGATAGAGAAGAAGGCAAGAGAAGAGGCCACTACTTCAAAGAAGAAATCCATAGCCTTCAAGACTTCATCCACCAATGATGACGATGAAGAAGACGAAGAAGAAGATAAGGAGCTAACTCTACTTGTGCGGAACGTCAAGAGGTTGTACCGGAAAAACAAGCTCAACTTCCGGAGAAAATTTGAAGGCAAAGAGGAGAGAAGGATCATTTGCTACAATTGCCGCAAACCCGGACATATCATGGCGGATTGCCCGGAGTTCAAGAAGAAGATGACTTCCTCCTTCAAGCCAAAGAAGCCGGAGGAAAAGAAAGCATACAAGGCAACGTGGGATTCGGAAAGCGAGTCCGAAGAAGAGGTTGATAAGGCGAACATGTGTTTCATGGCAAACACTCCTAAGGTAACCCCTCAATCTCATGATGATGAAGATGATGAACTAAGTAAGGAAGTTCTTGTACATGCCTTTGTTGAACTTTCTGAAACTTATGACAATAAAAAGATTGAATGTTTTAAATTACAAAAAGAAGTTGCTTTTCTTAAAAATCAACTTGCTATGGTTTCTAAAGAAAAAGATGATCTTTCTTCTAATCTCATTTCTATTCAAGAAGAATTTAGTGCCTACAAGATTTCTTGTAAGGCAAAATTTCCTATGATTGATAAAAATGAAATTTCTTCTTTTAAATCTAAAATAAATGATTTTGAAAAAGTTTTAAATGATTGTGCTTTTAACACAAAGAAACTTGAGGACATGTTTTCTAAAAAGCACACCTCTCATGTTAAGTCTACTCATGCTCACACTACACATGCTAAATCTTTTCATGCTCACAACTCTCATGCTCACAAATCACACACTCATTATGCTTTCAAATATGGTAGAGTATATAGATGCACATATTGTGGTAAGAATGGACATTTAGCTAAATTTTGTTATGACCAAGTTAATAGATCAAATAATCTTGTTTGAGTTAATGAAACTAACCCCCTAGGACCCAAGAAAATGTGGGTACCAAAATCAAGTCCTAAATTATTTGATGTAGGTACACACCAAGGCTCCAAGACGTAGGGAGCGGTGGTACCTTGATAGTGGTTGTTCAAGACATATGACGTGGGATATCAACAACTTTACAACCCTATCAAGGTACATGGAAGGTGGCTCCGTCACCTTCGGGGATAACTCCAAAGGAACTATCATCGGTATAGGTAACATTCAAATTGGTTCATCTCCTATTATAGAGAATGTTGTTTTAGTAGATGGTTTAAAACATAATTTGCTTAGCATTAGTCAACTTTGTGACCGTGGACTTAAAGTTATTTTTGATGATTCTTCTTGCAAGATTTTTGATGTTAAATCCGATGTTTGTCTTCTTACCGGTTTTCGTGACAATAATGTTTATATCATTGACATGCTTAATTTAGATTGTTCTACTAAATGCTTGAATGCTTTTGATGAAAATTCTTGGCTTTGGCATAGAAGATTAGGACATGCATCTTTTGACCATCTTGCTAAAATTAATTCTAAGGATTTAGTAAAGGGTATACCTTGCTTGAAGTTTGAGAAAGACCGCATTTGTGGTGCGTGCCAACTTGGGAAAGAAACCAAGTCTTCCTTCAAACCAATTAAGGATATCATGACTAGTAGGCCCTTAGAACTAATTCATATGGATCTTTTTGGACCAACACAAACTAAAAGTTTAAATGGTAGTAGATTTGCATTTGTTTTAGTTGATGATTTTTCCCATTTCATTTAGGTTTTCTTTTTGCAAAATAAAGATCAAACATTTTCTCATTTCAAAATTTTTCGAAAAAGGGTTGAAAAAGAAAAAGGTTTTTCGATTTTGAGAATAAGGAGTGATAGAGGTGATGAGTTTGTTAACCAACTCTTCATGACTTATTGTGATGAAAAGGGAATCAAGCATGAAATGTCTTGTCCTAGGACTCCACAACAAAATGGAGTAGTAAAAAGGAAAAATAGAACACTTCAAGAGATGGCTAGGACAATGATAAGTGAATATGACCTCCCTCAATATTTATGGGCCGAGGCCGTAAACACCGCATGCTATATTTCAAATCGTATTTATGTGTGTAAGAATTCTTCCAAAACATCTTTTGAAATGTATCATTCTAGAAAACCTAATGTTGCATATTTTAAAGTTTTTGGATGCAAGTGTTTGTTTTAAATACTAAGGAGAATTTGGGTAAATTTGATGCTAAGGCTTATGAAGCTATCTTTGTTGGATATTCTTCTACTAGCAAAGCATATAGAGTATTTAATAGATCTTCACTTACTATTGAAGAAACCATGCATGTTAAGTTTGAAGAATCTAATGTGGTTGTTGAGAATGTTGTAGAGATTGAACCATTAGGTGAAGACATGGAGAGACTATCCTTGAAGGACTCACCCGCTCAAGAAGAAAAGTAAGAATCAATTGGTGATGTTCAAGAGGATAAAGAGGAAAGCTCTCAACCGCTTCCTAAAGCTTGGAGATACGCTACAAATCATCCTAAGGAGCTCATCTTGGGTGATGCATCTAAAGGAGTCACAACACGCTCCAAACTCCATGACCTATGTGGTAACTTTTCTTTCATTTCTCATTTTGAACCCAAAGGCATTCTCGAAGCCGAGACGGACCCATATTGGTTGCTTGCCATGCAAGAGGAACTCAATCAATTTGAGCGCAACCAAGTTTGGCACCTTATTCCTAAGCCCCACGATAGACCAATAATTGGTACTAAGTGGATCTTTAGAAACAAGATGGATGAGTCCGAAAATGTCATTAGGAATAAAGCTAGGTTAGTGGCCCAAGGTTACACTCAAGTTGAAGGATTGACTTTGAGGAGACCTTTGCACCCGTAGCACGGCTTGAAGCCATACGGATGACACTAGCTTTTGCATCTTTCAAAAATTTTAAACTTTTTCAAATGGATGTGAAAAGTGCATTTTTGAATGGTTTTATTAATGAAGAAGTTTATGTTTCTCAACCTCCCAGTTTTGTTGATCATATTCATCCCGATTTTGTTTTCAAACTTGATAAAGCTTTATATGGATTGAAACAAGCTCCTAGAGCTTGGTATGAAAGGCTTTCTAGTTTTCTAATTTCAAATGATTTTGTTAAAGGCAAAGTAGACACAACTCTATTTACTAAGCATGTTGATAATGATATATTAATTGTGCAAATTTATGTAGATGATATAATTTTTGGTTCTACTAATGAGCTTTTATGCAAGGATTTTGAAAAGGTCATGCAACTTGAATTTGAAATGTCTTCAATGGGTGAGCTCAATTTCTTCCTTGGACTCCAAATCAAGCAATTGCAAAATGGGACGTTCATAAGTCAAGCCAAGTACGCAAAGGAACTCGTAAAGAAGTTTGGACTTGAAGGCTCAAAGACTTGCAACACTCCCATGGCAACTACAACCAAGCTTGATAAAGATGACCAAGGTAAAAATGTTGATATTAAATTATATAGAAGCATGATAGGAAGTCTTTTATATTTAACGGCAAGTAGGCCGGATATCATATTTAGTGTGTGTCTTTGTGCTAGATTTCAATCGTGTCCTAAAGAGTCCCATCTTATTGCGGTAAAACGCATTATTCGTTATATTAAGGGCACTATTGGGATGGGTCTATGGTATCCGAAAACCGGAGATTTCTCAATGACGAGTTATTCGGATGCCGACTATGCGGGTTGTAGAGTAGATAGAAAGAGTACTAGTGGGACATGTCAATTTCTTGGTAATTGTCTTGTTTCATGGTCCTCTAGGAAACAAAATTCCGTAGCACTCTCAACCGCCGAGGCGGAGTATGTTGCCGCGGGGGCTTGTTGTGCACAAGTCCTTTGGATGAAACATACTCTCCTTGATCTTGATTTGCATTTTGATCATATAAAAATATTTTGTGATAATACTAGTACTATACACATGACTAAGAATGCAAATCAACATAGTAAGACCAAGCACATTGAGATTAGATATCACTTTCTTAGAGATCATTTTGAGAAAGGAGATATAGATATTGATTATGTTTCTACGGATTTGCAACTAGCCGATATTTTCACTAAACATCTTGATTTTGCTAGATTTTCGTTTATTTGTGGAGAACTTAATGTTTGTATTATTGATTAAACATGTGATTCCTAACCCTTTTTGATGTATGACAAAAAGGGGGAGAATAAGTTAGTGCATGATAAAAATAAATTTATATGGTCTTGGTTCCATATGAGTTTATATAATTATGTTTTTGTTGTCTTGTTTTGTTTTCATGCTTTTTGAGAATTCTTGTGTTTTGTTAGTATCAAGAAAATAACATGTGATTTTTCATTATTGTTTCAATTGGTTTAAATTGATATCAAGAGCATATATGTTTTTATGTTTTCAATGAATTCTTGTGTTTTGAGTTTAAATGTTTTCTTTATATAGCATAATTTGAGGGGGAGTTTTCTCCTCTCCTATATTTTTATCTTGTAGCCCATTTGTTTTGTCATCATTAAAAAGGGGGAGATTGTTGGCCCAAGAGGTTACACTCTCAAATTGTTTTGTGTTTTGATGATGACAAACCAAATAAGAGCTATTTGGTACTAATGAATTTGCTTAAGATAAGTTTCAGGATAAGTACCATATTTGGAGGCCATTGCTTGCTATTGCAACAACTTCTACGTTCATAAAGCTATGAAGGCATATTGCACATCAAGGAAGGATCATAGAAGAAGAAGGCTCTAGCAAGGATAGCATGGCTCAAAGACTTGAAGATTGCTCAAGAAGTCTTTAATTATTTTATTTTTAGTTTTATAGTTTGTTAAAGAATAGTGGATAGGTTTGAAGCTCTATCACACACGTTTTTGCGCACATACTTAATCCAAAATAATTTCTTATAATTTATACAAAAATATTTTGCATATAAGATTTTGCCTACAGATATATATTTATGTTTTATGCTAATCCCTGTTCAAAAGTATTTTTGTCAAAATCAAAATCCCTTTTAATTTTCTGTCCAAAACCTGGTTTTTGACCTGAGCCAGTCGACCGGACAGTCGACCGGACCTATGACAGGTTTGGCCGGTCGACCGGCCCAGTCGACTGTAGTTCTGGGTGTACATGTATCAGTGTGCACGTTTTTGCGGTCGACCGCACGGTTGACCGACTGTAACTCAGTCTGCTCTCGGATAGATTGGGTCGACCGGGCGGTCGACCGCTGGCCTACAACGGTCATAATTTTGAACGTACGGTCGACCGGCCAGTCGACTGAACTATCCGTTGAACAGTAACGGGCAGTTTTTAATGAGCTGTTTTATTCTGTCTTCTTGTGTTTAAAATTTGATTTAGGGATATATTTCAAATCTAATATGACTTAATTAACCTTAAGTTTGTATTATCCCTAAACCCTAGCCCTCTCCTATAAATAGGGGTGTTTGGGGAGAGATTGTTAACAACAATTATTACAAGAAAAATTCAAAAGTTTAAGGCATTCAAAAGAGCTTTGTTTCTTGGTTTTTGTGCTGAAATTCTCTCTCATTTTCTGAAGTGTTTTTGAAATTCTCTCTGATTTAATTTTCTTTCTTCACTTACAACAAGAGCTTCATTCCTACTCATTGTTCTCTAAGGACCTTTTGTAAGGGAAGAGACTTTTGAAAGAGAGAGTTTGTGGTCTTTTGACTACTCAGAAATTGCTTGTAATTGAGATTGTGGAGTTGGGTACTCCGGTGTAATTGTGATTTCTTTGTGATAGTGGAAGTAGTTAGAATCCTTCTGGGGAAGGCGGGGAGTAGAGCTGGGTGCTCGAACCTCGATAACATATCCTTGTGTTTGCGATTGGTTTACATTCTTGCACTCCTTTACATTACTTTACTTGCACCTATTACTTGCTTATCATCATCATTGCTATATTTACTTGCTTTCATTCATCTTGTGAATCTTGTTGGGTGATTGTTACATCTTAAATTTTTAATTTGTCCATTGATTAGCATTATCACCTATTCACCCCCCCTCTAGGTGATTTTCATTTCTAAGTGCCTCAAGGGCTTATGCATTGGCCTCTATATGCTTGCTATCATTAGAGTAGGATTTCTTGGTAATAGCAAGGTAAACATGCAAGTCTAGGGTTTTCAAATACATGGACATTCTAAATTTCCACATGTCAATGTTGGAAACATCAAACATGGGAGGTGACAAGCAATCCATGAGTGTGTGTAAACAATATACGTGCAAATGCAAATGATAGATTAGCAAGCCAAGATCACACTCCTAGGTGGTTAAACCAAATATCAGGAGTGTAGATTCTGATACCAATTGAAGGTACACCTAGAGGGGGGTGAATAGGTGTACGGCTAATCTAATGAACTAAATGCCAAAATTAAAACTTAATTGCTACAACACTTAATGCAACCAACGAGTGTAGCCGAATTTCCGGTGAAGGGCTTTGGACTAACTCCTCTTGATTCCTCTGAATAAGAGTTGAGGCGCTATATGAAGCTCTCGTGGTTAAGCACAAGTGAGGCATACACAAACAAGCCAAGCATATAATATGTGATATGACAAAATGAATGATGCAAGGCACAAATAAAGAGAGAGAGAGAGAGTTAAGAGTCAATGGATCAAACGCAAACAACAAGATGTGTTTCGAGGTTCGAGCACCAAGCTCTACGTCCACGCCTTCACCGAGAAGGATTTCCAATCCACTAACTTGTCCACCTGGGACTCCCACACAGGAACCTCCACCGAGGATTTTGGGGCAATACAATAACTAGGAGTACCGAACTCCTCTCTCAACCAATACAACCTCCACCGAGGCAACACAAACACCACCTCACACAAGAGGGGTAGGCCCTTAGCCAAACAACCACAATCCACCTCTTCACAAAGAGGGATACAAATCCAAACTCCACCTCTCACTAGAGGGAGCAAGCCACAACCTCAACCTCTACCAAAGAGGGAGCTAACCACCACTCCAAATCAACCTCTACCAAAGAGGGATACAACAAATAAAGGAGGGTACAACACTTGGTGGTTTCTACAACCACAAACAAATTCTTTTCCCACAAATAAAAGATCCTATAGAAAGGATAGAATGATATGGCTCAAGTGTGAAAAACAAAGTGTTTTGATCAAAGAAAATCACTTGGGAAAAAACACCAAAAAGATATGGAATTATAGATCAAAAACCAATTCCCAATAGCCTATTTTCTTTGAAATAACAAACACTTTAAAAACAAGTAAGGAATAGCAATTTGAACCCAAAACTTTTTGCTTAAAACAATAGAAGAGATCTGAAATTTTTGGCTCTAAAAATCTTAAAGAAAAAACCATACAAATGGGGTTTATATAGACCCCCAAAGAAACTAGCCGTTGGGCTGATCTGTCAGCCTTGGCGGCTGGCGGTCGACCGGCCCGGTCGACCGCCAGCGGTCAATTTTTGACCGTTGGAGGCTAACGGTCGACTGCCCGGTCGACCGTCCCAATTAGAGAGCAAATGCTCTCTGGCCGGTCGACCGCCCAAGCCTTACGGTCGACCGGTCCGGTCGACCGCCCCCACCCGAGAGTGGGGTACTTGAAGTCAGTCGACCGCCCGGTCGACCGGCCCAAGTGGCTGGCCAGCGTGCACATTTTGTGCACGTCGGTTGACCGGTCCGGTCGACCGCCAGAGCCTGGCAGGCACAGTTCTGGGACAGAAAAACTTGGTTTAAAATATTCTAAAAAATCTCATAAATTCCTTAAAAATCTACAAAAATAGTTTTATCGTAATACATTGAAATACAAACTTGTGTGAAAAATTTCAACACAAATTTCAAATATTTTGAATCATTTTTGTGTTATGTAAATTTCACCGAAAACCAAAACCCGTATTTTTCAAAACTTGAATTTTTGAATTGAAAATACGTTTTGTCCAAAACTCATCCAAATACAAAAACATGATACTTAAACACTTTGAAGCATGTTGCATATGGATATAAGTCCAATATACATGAAACATATATATATATATATATATATATATATATATATATATATATATATCCATGTTTTTGACAATAAATCCGAAAATATGTTTTGTTAAAACACAAAACCTAAAACACATGAATAGGCATATCAAAATGAGTTTGTCTAAGATATGAAGCATACATGTACATAGAATGAATCTAATATACATAAAACCAAGTAAACTTATTTTGATATAATATCTATTCATGAAAACCAATATCGGTTAAACCAAAAACCGAAAACCAATATCCAAAACATAAAACGTGTGTGTGTTGTGAACTTAAGCATATCACACTATCTAATCTTTATACATAGATCTAAAACAAAAACTAAACTAGGTACCGAAGTCTTCTTAATGAACTCCGTCTTCAAGCCGACTCGAACCAAACCGTGATCCACCGAGCTTGACTCCAACGAGTGCTATATATGATCTTGATGCTCGGGCTCTTGAATCACCAAGTGAGAAGCTCCAAAATACCTTTGTTGAAGCTAATCACCTACTAATATCTTGATTAAGGATCTGAAACTAAACATCACAAGATTATTAGTAAATATAACTACATGAGTTAATCATCATCAAAACTAGAGTGAAAGGCCTCTGGGCCAACATGCACATGATATAATTGTGTACCGAGCATCTATGTAACGATGATACCAATATATGGAATGATGGTATCTAGTGAATTGGTGTATCTATGTATCCATGGGACAAGAATAGAAATAATAGTGTTACGTGTAATAGTATCTGTGTAACGGTGATACATGTACATGAGATAATAGGATATCCAAGTCACGGTGTTCCGAGTGTATAAATACTAATGTTTAGTCTAACAAAGTCTCTGTGTAACAGGTGTACATGAAGATGCAATTAACTATGATTTCTTGTAAAGTGATTTCACAGTATGTAAACAACAGTGTCCGGTGTAATCCAGGTAAGGGTGGCTATATCTGAAATACACCTAGAGGGGGGGTGAATAGGTGAAAGTGCTAATCTAGTGAACTTAATGCAAACTAAGTGTGCTAAATGCGGAAGCTAAAACAATCTTACAAGAACACTTAGTACAATCCAACAAGTGTTGCCGAATTCCCCTTGCGAGGCTCTGGACAAGCACCTCTTGATTCCCTTGAATGGGTTGAGGTTGCTATATGAAGCTCTTGTTGGATGAGTATAAGTGTTGCACACACACAAGCAATCCAAGCATATACAATATATAACAATATGAATAATATGCAAGGTGCAAATGCAAGCAAGTATGAATATGCTCAATCCCACGCAAAAATATATGATGCAATGAAAGAATGATGCTTGCACAAATATAAGAGAGTAGAGTTGAGAGTAATTGGATCAATCGCAAACACACAAATTTGTTTCGAGGTTCGAGCCCCTAGCTCTACTTCCCCGCCTACACCACCGTGTAGGATTTCTAATCCACTATAGGAGCCCCTAACTCCTCTCTCAACTTACAATGCCACCGAGGCAATACAACACACAATCCACCTCTACCGAAGAGGGATACGGCCCGTAGCCAACCACAACAAATGCCTCTCCTTAAGAGGCTCACAAACCAATCACCCGATCACCTCTACCGAAGAGGGATTCACAAATAAAAGGGTGTTTACAACAAGTGGTTCCAAAACCACAAACTCTCTTTTCTTTCTCTTTTCTTTCTTTCCACAAAAACAAAGATCCTAATAGTTTAGGATAGAAGATAGCTCAAGTGTGGAAACTAGGTGTTTTGGAAAACAAGCAACAAAGAAAAACACTTGGGAAATTTCTTATAAAAGATAGAGAATGAATGCCAATACAAAAATCCCAAATTCCAATTTCTTTGATTTTTCCAAAACCCAAATCAATAAAGATGAGAAGTTAAAAGCACTAAAAACTCTTTTTAAAACTCTTTTAAACTCTGCTGAAAACCAGAAATTTTTCTCTTAAAAACCTTAGCCAAAATCCCAAAGGAATGGGGTTTATATAGGCCAAAACAGAAAAACTAGCCGTTAGGCTGATGTGGCAATTTTGACAGCCACCGGTCGACCGGCCCGGTCGACCGCCAACGGTCGAAAATATGACCGTTGGGGCTTCGGTCGACTGCCAGTCGACCGACCAACAAGGAGGAAACACAGTTTCCTTCTATCGGTCGACCGACCCAGTCGACCGAAAAGATACAGAGAGCAGACTCTCTATATCGGTCGACTGGGTCCGTGACCCGGTCGACCGACGGACATGCACAGCCTGTGCATATCCGGACACAGCAGCCGGTCGACTGTCCCGGTCGACCGGTCTGCCTGAAATACAGTTTTTCTGGGCAGATTTTTGAGATAGAAAATTTGTAAAAAATCTTTTAACACTTCTAAAAAATCCACAAAAATATGTTTTATCATTTTACTTGAAAACTAAACTTGTGATAAAAATTTCAAGACATATATCAATCATATCAATTCATTTTTGTGTCTTGCCAATTTTATCATAAATAAAACTTGTATTTTTATCAAACTAGATTTTTCCAAAACATGAATAGGAATGTCAAAATAAGTTTGTCTATAAGTTAAGCATGTATGTATAACTAGAAAACATCTACTATACATATAATTCATGAAAACTTGTTTTGATCCAACTATTCATAAAATCACACATTAAAACATAAAACGTGTGTGTTTGTGCACTTGAGCATATCAACTAAACTAAGCTTTACAAATGGATCTAAAACACACTAAACTAAACTAGGATACCTAAGTCTTCTCTTGATGATCTCCATCTTCAAGTAGACTTGCTCCCAAACGCGATCCACCGAGTGCAAAGGTATGATCTTTAAGCTTTGGCACCGGAATCACCATGATAAGCTTCCAAACACCTTGTTGAAGCTAATCACCAACACTAATATCCTGCTAATGATCTGAAACTTAGAAACACAAGATTATTAGTAAATATAACTACATGAGTTGATCATCATCAAAACTAGAGTGGAAGGCCATTGGGCCAACAATCTCCCCCTTTTTGATGATGACAAAACTCATGGAGTTATATATGCATGGATTAAAGTTAAGCTTCAAAGAAGCTCCCCTTAACTCATGCATAAACCAAATAAACAATATTAAACAATATAAACATGTTATAGCTCTAGATACCAAAGAAGTAAGATAAACTCTAAGCTCTAGATACCAATAACATAAACAATACTTTCTTATTTAAAAACAAATACATGCATATTAAATGCATATTAAAAACCAAATTCTTTCCAATACTTTTCCAATACAAAATACCAAAACTTTTCCAATACAAAATACCAAATTCTTCTCCCCTTTTTGTCAATCATCAACAAAGGGGTAAATACATAAAACAAATTTTTCTCCCCCTTTTTGTTCTAAACTAAGAATCAATAAAGGGTTAAACATTAAAACATTGATATCAATTAAAAATGTGTGAATGAAGTGCAATAAATGGTATATGAGATAAACATTCATGAAGAGGAAGACGTTAAGTTAGCTTCCCTACACATATGCATTACATGAAAGAGGGATGACAAGCCCCAATTCACATAACACATATTATGTAATACATAAGAGGAGATGTGAAGCTCCCCCTACACACGTGTACCACATAAAGAAGAGTTGTCAAGCTCTTCAATACAAGATACACTCAACATGAAATTTATACACATATAGGCAATGTAAATCAAAACTACATATAATTTCTTAAACAAAAATTTTGAGATACCAATTTAAAAACACTCAATATAAACATCTTGATATTATAAAGAGAAATATGTTCTTTTAAACACATGACACCAATTTGAACCTATATTTTAACATAAAGTAAGGGAGTGTGAATCAAGGACCAATTTAAACGACAAAAATCAAATTTTCTCCCCCTTTATGAAATACCAATTGAAACGATGCATAGACTTGAAATAAGATACCAATTGAAAAATAAATCAATTGAGATAAAGTTAAAACTCAAGTTCTAGCATAAACAAGATTTGTGAAATCTTATATTTTAAGCACAAATCAAAAACATGTATATGTGTATGAATTAGAATGAGTACCAATCACCAATAGATGATACCAATGGAAAATCATACATACACAATCAACAAATATGAGTATACATAAAGAATCAAATTGATACCAATTGAAAGAGTTCAATGATACCAATTGAAGTAACAATAATAATCATGGTATAACTCATATCACAATGAAAAAAAAAAAAATTCGAACTAGTTAAAATAGAAAGTTTTGTAAACTAGTGCGAAATTCTTCAAGCAAGGAATAAATATAAGTCATTTTTCATAAAAGTGAAATCCACATGATAATCAACACTCTATTCAATTAAGTATAAGAAGGTCTCATGAAAACAAAGCATGACCAATTAATAAGTGTGAGTGTACAACTAACATGTGAAAATCAATTATGAAAAATATTTCATTAAGCTCTTTTAATTCCTTTAAACAATAATACTTATTTAAAACAAAAGATCATAGAACTACTTAATCTTCAAGGCATATGTATGGCTAGTATAAACTAAGGTATACATACATATCCAAAATACAAACGAGTCCACAAGGTATATGCATGAAGGCACGTGGCTCAAAAAGGAATGTATATGTATAGGATTAGTTTGAACTAGATGGACATATACATGAAGTAAAACTTAAATATGAAAACACGAAAAACCAATTTTCATAAACTAATTTCATTTCAAGGTATATGTATAAATTGTCAACACAATAAGTATACATACATATCCTAAACACAATTGAGTCCATTAAAAATATTTGTATTGAAGGCAAAAGACTCATGGGTATACATGTATATTTATTAGGTTTGAATTTAAAATACATATACATGAAGTAGAATCATAAAAATAGGTATGACAAGTATAAATAAAGGAATCATCAAAACTAGCCTATACTTGTGCACATAGTGGGTACAAATGAGCATGAAGGGCAAAACATATATAAGTCAATTTGTTCTCACTAAGTGTACATGTATACATGCAAGTTTGATAAAATCTACATTTAAACATGTATATACCACATGAAGCACAAAACACATATAAAACAACATGATACAACTAAAACATGAAACAAACGTTCATATGATCAATATGTATATGCATATGCATTAGATCTAGGATATACATATTAGATCAAAAGTGAGATCACACAAATATAAATCTACATTGAGCATGGGTGTCTCTAAACAACTAAGCATGTATATCACTAATCTAATGAACATGATATAACATAGTGAACATTAAACAATAATAAGGAGTTAGGAATTGTTACCAAAGCCTTAGAAGGCAACTTTCCTTGTCTCCAAAACATGGTGGTCCTTTCCACCAAATCTTCTCCCTTGAAAGTGATGCATCCAAAAAGTATTCTTTAAGCATGGAACACATCCACTCCAAGGTGCCAACACTCTCACGTCATGTGAGAGCCCACACCTACATCATAAACAAAAGGAGGGGTGGTCTTTGGTACCCATCTCTTATTGGGTCCATGGGGGTTAGTCCCTTCTCTAACCCAGACAAATTTCTTAGCTAAATTTGTAGTATGAAGTCTATCAAAGCAAAATTTAGCTAGATGGCCTTTTCGACCACAATGTGTACAAGTGTACACATGAGCATACGTGTGATGGTGTCCGTGAGGAGCATGTGTATGCCGTGGAGGGTGTGCATGCATAAAAGATGGAACTTGTTTCTTTCGAAGCAAAGTTTCCAACCGTGTATGGTTCATGGCACATTGACTCATAGTGGAGCCCAAACATTCTACCTTCTTCTTAAGCATGGATATATCATTGTTAATCCTAGAAGAAGAGGTACATGCATTAGGTAGTCTAGATGATGAGGCTACACTAGCATGGCAAACATGTGCATCCATCTTATGTTGCAAAACAATATTTTTCTCTAAGCAAATATTTAAATCATTTGAAATGGAAATGATTTTATTTTTCAAAGCAACATTCTCTTTTAAAATAAAATCTACTTTTGAAGTCAAATTTCATTTTTCTTCAAAAGAACATGGCAATCATTTTTATTTTTCAAAAGTTCATTTTCTTTAAGTGCAAGGTCAAGTTGAGATTTTAATGAATCCTTCTCATTAGCAATCTCCTCTTTCTCTTGCAAAACAATATCAAGTCTAGCAATCAAATTTTTGTTTTCATTATTAATGCCTAGACTTTTCTTTTCAAAATGTTATACTTTTCAATTAATTTTTCACAAACTAATGAAAGTTCTTCATTCAAAGCATGGGGATCAATATAATCATTAGAAGAACTAGCACTATCATCACAATCTAATAGAGTTTCCGATTGTACCTCAAGGGAGTCATTCCCTTGGACCATGAAGCATTGGGAATCGGATTCTCCACTAGATTCCTCTTCCTTTTGAATTTGTTCTTGAAGCTCGGAGGTAGCGGTTGTGGTTGTCAATAAATTCCACACTACAAAAGCGGAATCAATATTAGAAACATGTAAAAGATAATCTTTAGGCAATGTGTTTCTAATAGCCTCTAGGGCTTGTGCATTGGCCCTTATATGAATGAGGTTACCAAGATAGCATTTCTTGGTAGCCGCAAGATAAACATGTAAACCTAGGGTTTGTAGGTAAATGGACATCCTAGTCTTCCAAACAAGAATGTTGGAAGCATCATACATAGGTGGGGTCATGAAGTCCATGGTAAACTATATGTGTGCAAATGAACAAATGCAAATGTAGATTAGCAAGCAAATGGATCACTCCTAGGATGTTAAGCCTAATATCAGGAGCACTAGCTCTGATACCAATTGAAATACACCTAGAGGGGGGGTGAATAGGTGAAAGTGCTAATCTAGTGAACTTAATGCAAACTAAGTGTGCTAAATGCGGAAGCTAAAACAATCTTACAAGAACACTTAGTACAATCCAACAAGTGTTGCCGAATTCCCCTTGCGAGGCTCTGGACAAGCACCTCTTGATTCCCCTTGAATGGGTTGAGGTTGCTATATGAAGCTCTTGTTGGATGAGTATAAGTGTTGCACACACACAAGCAATCCAAGCATATACAATATATAACAATATGAATAATATGCAAGGTGCAAATGCAAGCAAGTATGAATATGCTCAATCCCACGCAAAAATATATGATGCAATGAAAGAATGATGCTTGCACAAATATAAGAGAGTAGAGTTGAGAGTAATTGGATCAATCTTAAACACACAAATTTGTTTCGAGGTTCGAGCCCCTAGCTCTACTTCCCCGCCTACACCACCGTGTAGGATTTCTAATCCACTATAGGAGCCCCTAACTCCTCTCTCAACTTACAATGCCACCGAGGCAATACAACACACAATCCACCTCTACCGAAGAGGGATACGGCCCGTAGCCAACCACAACAAATGCCTCTCCTTAAGAGGCTCACAAACCAATCACCCGATCACCTCTACCGAAGAGGGATTCACAAATAAAAGGGTGTTTACAACAAGTGGTTCCAAAACCACAAACTCTCTTTTCTTTCTCTTTTCTTTCTTTCCACAAAAACAAAGATCCTAATAGTTTAGGATAGAAGATAGCTCAAGTGTGGAAACTAGGTGTTTTGGAAAACAAGCAACAAAGAAAAACACTTGGGAAATTTCTTGTAAAAGATAGAGAATGAATGCCAATACAAAAATCCCAAATTCCAATTTCTTGATTTTTCCAAAAACCCAAATCAATAAAGATGAGAAGTTAAAAGCACTAAAAACTCTTTTTAAAACTCTTTTAAACTCTGCTGAAAACCAGAAATTTTTCTCTTAAAAACCTTAGCCAAAATCCCAAAGGAATGGGGTTTATATAGGCCAAAACAGAAAACTAGCCGTTAGGCTGATGTGGCAATTTGACAGCCACCGGTCGACGGCCCGGTCGACCGCCAACGGTCAAAAATATGACCGTTGGGGCTTCGGTCGACTGCCAGTCGACCGACCAACAAGGAGGAAACACAGTTTCCTTCTATCGGTCGACCGACCCAGTCGACCGAAAAGATACAGAGAGCAGACTCTCTATATCGGTCGACTGGGTCCGTGACCCGGTCGACCGACGGACATGCACAGCCTGTGCATATCCGGACACAGCAGCCGGTCGACTGTCCCGGTCGACCAGTCTGCCTGAAATACAGTTTTTCTGGGCAGATTTTTGAGATAGAAAATTTGTAAAAAATCTTTTAACACTTCTAAAAAATCCACAAAAATATGTTTTATCATTTTACTTGAAAACTAAACTTGTGATAAAAATTTCAAGACATATATCAATCATATCAATTCATTTTTGTGTCTTGCCAATTTTATCATAAATAAAACTTGTATTTTTATCAAACTAGATTTTTCCAAAACATGAATAGGAATGTCAAAATAAGTTTGTCTATAAGTTAAGCATGTATGTATAACTAGAAAACATCTACTATACATATAAATCATGAAAACTTGTTTTGATCCAACTATTCATAAAATCACACATTAAAACATAAAACGTGTGTGTTTGTGCACTTGAGCATATCAACTAAACTAAGCTTTACAAATGGATCTAAAACACACTAAACTAAACTAGGATACCTAAGTCTTCTCTTGATGATCTCCATCTTCAAGTAGACTTGCTCCCAAACGCGATCCACCGAGTGCAAAGGTATGATCTTTAAGCTTTGGCACCGGAATCACCATGATAAGCTTCCAAACACCTTGTTGAAGCTAATCACCAACACTAATATCCTGCTAATGATCTGAAACTTAGAAACACAAGATTATTAGTAAATATAACTACATGAGTTGATCATCATCAAAACTAGAGTGGAAGGCCATTGGGCCAACAATATCATCTACTGGAGTGTCAAATATTCCTAATTATAATAACGCTTACTAAATTATGAATACGGTAGGTACCACCAAATTATTATACATAATTATCTATTTTAATTATCAATTTATTTGCTCATGATAACTAAACAATCATCCATATATATCTATACATTTTTTTAATGATTCAGGTAATAATATAAAGTATGATTATGTGCTCTCTATTATATTTAAAGAACAATTATGTATGTTTTAATTACAGGGATTTACCAACAATTACATTTTATTAAACAATAATTATAATGATTTACCGATAATCAAGATTTATTAAATGAAGAAGTCAACCAATTTCATTAAATATAATAAAATATAATTTATAAAAGAGAATCATTCACAAACTGGCCATGAAAGGTAGCTCTCTTTCCTACGATCGCAATTTCAGAATCGTCCAAATCGGACTCCGAAAGCTCCAGTAATCACCCGAACACTAAAAATAATAAAAATAAGTTAAATGTGTAATAAATAGGTCAAAATGCAGTATTATAAAGTATCAGGGGTTTTATGAACTTTTACCTTATATAGTTTTGGATGCGAGTTTGGTGGCTTATTGGGTCAGATTTAGATCCACAACCCATACTAATTAACATAAGTGATGGGTTATTAGGTTATAGAGATAACGGGTTTGGGTTTAATGGGTTAATGGGTTTATATTAACATTATTGGGTTTAAACCCAATAGAAGGAGAAAGAGAGAACGAGAGAGAGGGAGCAGCCTCGCCGACGTCGCCCCGCTGGTGGCGACTCTACCCTGCCGGCGGTGACGCCCAGGGAATGAGAGAGAGGGAAGAGATGGAGAGAGAGAGAGAAGAAGAAGAAGGAGAAAAATGGGAAGAAGAAGAAGGAGAAGAAAAAGAAAAGGAAGAAGAAGAAGGAGGGAAGGAAAAGAAGAGGGAGGGGGTGGCGCCCGGTTGGGGGAGCGGTGGCGCTTGGCCGGGGACGCCGGCCACTGGTGGCGCGCTGGCTGTGGTGCCCCCCCGAAACACACACAGAGAGAGTGAGAGAGGGAGAGAGATTGAGAGAGAAAGAGAGAGGAGAGTTATAGAGAGAGTGTATATTAGAGAGAGGGGGGAGAGAGAGATAAGGCGGTGGGGGTTGGATGGGTTTCGCTAACTTAAAAGGAAAAGAAAGTGAGAGAAAGGGCGGTGGAAGAAAGGCGGTGGAGAAGAAACGTGGGGAAGAAGAAAAGAGAAGAGAAAAAGAATTAGAAAATGAATTTTTATATTATTTTAATAGGGTCAAATTTGACTAGTTCGGAACAGTTCTCAAAAATTATGTAAAATAGAAAGTATTACACTGAGGAGGAATGTGAAATCGATTCATGAAATAATATCCGGTTTGCAAGTTAAAAATCCTGGAACGTATCGCCGACACCGGTCGATACTAGTTTGGCGCGATTTTTGATAAATGCAGAAAAATTTTCAAAAATACCATAATGTAGATAATACGATTATAGGACCCAAGATGAAAGTAGATTCTCAAAATTTTACTCTGTTTGTGAAGTAAAAAATCGTAGAGCTGATGATCGGTATGTTGGCCCAAAGACCTTCCACCCTAGTTTGATGATGATTAACTCATGTAGTTATGTTTACTAATATTCTTGTGTTTTAGTCTCAGATCTTATAACAAGATGTTAGTTTGGTGATAGCTTCAACAAGAGGTGTTTGGAAGCTTCACAAGTGATTTCAGGGCTCAAGCTTCAAGATCACACATTGCCTAGCCCATGGATGAAGTTTTGGATCGGGTCTACTTGAAGATGGAGATCGTCAAGAAGACTTAGGTATCCATAGTTTAGATAGTGTATTTAGATCCATTTGTAAAGCTTAGTATAGTTGATATGCTCAAGTGCACAAACACACACGTTTTATGTTTGGTTTTTGGTTTTCATGAATAGTTGATCAAAACAAGTTTAATTGATATATGTATAGTTGTTTCATTCTATACATGCATGCTTAACTTTTAAACAAACTTATTTTGACTTTCCTATTCATGTATTGAAAAATCCAAGTTTGATAAAAATACATGTTTTGATTTTTGGTAAAATGATAAAACACAAAAATAGTTCATATTGATTGATATTTGAGCTAAACTTTTTATCACATGTTTATATATCAATGCAAAATGATAAAACTATTTTTGGGTATTTTTACAAGACTTAAAAGATTTTTAGAAATATTTTTTACTTGTGTTTCTGTCCCAGAACAGTGGCTGACAGGCCAGGTCGGCCGACCGCACGGGTCGACCGCACCTAAGGCCGGTCGACCCATGAGGTCGACCGACGTGCACAAGCTTGTGCACGTTTGGCAGACACAGGGACGGTCGGCCGGGCGGCCGACCGGACCTGAGAGCAGTGCTCTCTGTTTATTTCGGTTGGCCGGGCGGTCGACCGTTTGCTCTAACGGTCGGATTTTTGACTGTTGGCGGTCGGCCGGCCGGCCGACCGCTAGCCTGTCAGGCTGCCAGATCAGCCTAACGGCTAGTTTCTGTTTTGGCCTATATAAAGCCCATTCCTTTGGGGTTTTGGCTAAGTTTTTCTGAGCTAATTTTTCCCTACTCTCTGGTTTTAAAAGAAGTTTTTAAAAGAGTTTAAAGAACAAAAAGATTCATCTTATTTGTTTTTAAGTGTTTTGTTATTTTCAAAGAAAACAAGTTTTTGGGAATTGGTTTCTTGCCTTCATTTCTATATCAATTTGGTATTTTTCCCAATAGTTTTCTTTGATCAAAACACTTGTTTTTCCACACTTGAGCTATCATCTATCCTATTCTATTAGGATCATTGTTTTGTGGAAAAGTGAAAAGAGAGATTGTTTGAGGTTGTTGCAGCCTCCAAGTTGTACACCCTTGTTTTTGTTGTATCCCTCTTTGGTAGAGGTTGATCGGGTGATTGGTTTGCTCCCTCTTTGGTAGAGGTTGAGTTGGTTGGTTTGCTCCCTCTAGTGAGAGGTGGAGTTTGGTTTGTAAACCCACTTCGGTAGAGGTGTTGGTTGTTGTTTGGCTACGGGCCTACCCCTCGGTTGTGAGGCGGTGTTTAAGAGAGGAGTTCGGTACTCCATTGTTGTAACAAATCCTTCTCGGTGAAGGTTCCCTCGGTGGGAGATAGTGGATTGGAAATCCTACACGGTGGTGTAGGCGGGGATGTAGAGCAAGGTGCTCGAACCTCGAAACATATCTTGGCCTTTGCGTTTGATCCTTTGTCTCTCTAACTCTCTCTTTACTTTGTGCAAAGCATTATTCATTCATATCTTATTACTTGCATTTGTGCCTTGCATATATTCATATTGCCTATTCATCCTATATGCTTGGTTGTTTGTGTGTGCCTCACTTGTACTTAACCACAAGAGCTTCATATAGCACCTCAACCCATATCTAGGGGAATCAAGAGGAGTTAGCTCAGAGCCCTTCACGGGGAATTCGGCTACACTTGTTGGTTATATTAAGTGTGTTGCAAGAATTGTTTTAAGCTTCCGCATTTAGAGCATTTAGTTCACTAGATTAGCATTTACACCTATTCACCCCCTCTAGGTGTTTTTCATTGGTATCAGAGCCAACGCTCCTGATATTAGGCTTAACATCCTAGGAGTGAGATCCATTTGTTTGCTAATCTATTGTTTGCATTTGCCTGTTTGCACACTCATATAGTTTACCATGGACTTCATGACCCCACCTAGTTTTGACCCTTCCAAATTGTTGTTTGGAAGTATAGGATGTCCATGTACCTAAAAACCCTAGGATTGCATGTTTTCCTTGCCGCTACCAAGAGATGTTATCTTGGTGACCGCAATCATATAGGGACCAATGCACTAGCCCTAGAGGCTATTAGAAGCACATTAAATAAAAAATATCTTATACATGTTTCTAATATTGATTCTGCTTTTGTAGTGTGGAACAAATTGACAACCACCACCACCTCCAAGCTTCAATTTCCAATCCAACCAGAGGAGTCTAGTGGAGAATCCGACTCACAATGCTTCATGGTCCAAGGGAATGACTCCCTTGAGGTACAATCGGAATCTCAACTAGATAGCTTTGATGCTAGTCTTCATGTGATGATTATGTTGATCCCCATGCTTTGAATGAAGAACTATCTATTGTTTGTGAAAAATTGATTAAAAATATAATGTTTTGAAAAAGAAAAGTCTAAGCATTAACAATAATAATAAAAATTTGATTGCTAGACTTGATGTTGTTTTGCAAGAGAAAGAGGAGATTTCTAATGAAAGTGATTCATTAAAATCTCAACTTGAACTTGCACTTAAAGAAAATGAATTTTGAAATCTAAAAATGATTGTAATGATGTTTTGAAGAATAATAAAGTTTTAACTTCAAAGGTTGATTTTGTTTTAAAAGAGAATGTTGCTTTGAAAAATAAGATAATTTCTATTTCAAATGATTTAGATATTTGTTTAAAGAAAAATATTGTTTTGCAAAATAATATAGATGCACATGTTTGCCATGCTAGGTTAGTATCACTCACACCTCCTATTGCATGTGCCACCTCTTCTTTAATTGATAATGATATATCCTTGCTTAAGAAGAAGGTTGATTGTTTGGGCTCCACTATGAGCCAATGTGCCATGAACCACACATGCTTGGAATCCTTGGTTCGAAAGAAACAAGTTCCATCTTTTCATGCACACCCTCCACGGCATACACATGCTCCTCACGGACACCATCACACTATGTATGCTCATGTGTACACTTGTACACATTGTGGACGTATGGGCCACCTTGCTAAATTTTGCTTTGATAGATTACATAATGTAAATTTAGCAAAGAAATTCGTTTGGGTTAGAGAAGGTACTAACCCCCATGGACCCAAGAAGATATGGGTACAAAGACCACCTCTCCTTTATTTGATGTAGGTGTGGGCTCTCACATGACGTGAGAGTAGCAGTACCTTGGAGTGGATGCGTTCCGTGCTTAAAGAGAACAATTTGGATGCATCACTTTCAAGGGAAGTTTGGTGGGAGGACCACCTTGGTTTGGAGAACTAGAGCGGTGCCCTCATTGGTTTTGGTATCGAATCTCTAACTCCTTATGTTTACATGTTTTCCATGTTTATCTTTCATAGCATGTTTTTGATGTTTGTTGATTACTATGAAAATGCCATGCTTATTAGATTAGCGATATACATGTTTAGTTATTTTGAGACACCCATGTTTAATATGGATAAATTCTTTTGTGTTCTCACTATATGGTTGCTATTGCTTATATCATATTTCTAATAACATGTGGATATTCATAATCATGTTTTTGCTTATCATGTTGATTTTATCTTGTTTTTGATGCTTAATGGTTGAATATATGTTTAAATGTTAGTTTTATTAAAACTAGGTATATACTTGTACATATAGTGGGCCACAAATAAATCTATATATGTTTGAGTTTGAATGCTTATTTGAACTCATTAGATGTGCCAGTATAGTCTAGTTTTGATGATTCATGCATTTTAAACTTGTTTTCCTATTTTTGGATTTGTTTATGAGTTTTCATTTCATATATATGTTTATTTTGCCAAACTTTAAGATATACATGTATACCCTTTGAGTCATTTGCCTTTCATGCAAATCTATATATATGGACTCAATTGTGTTTAGGGATATGTATGTATACTTACTGTGTTGACAATTCATACATATACCTTGAAATGAAATTTGTTTTTGTGAAATTTAGTTTTCTTGATTTCGTGTTTATGTGTTTAACTTCATGTATATGTCTATTTTATCGAAATTATTATTATACATATACATCCTCTTTGAGCCACGTGCCTTAATGCATATATTTTGTGGACTCGTGTTTTGGATATGCATGTATGCTTTAGTTTGTATAAGACATACATATACCTTGAAGATTAAATAATTTTGATGATTTCATTGTTTCAAGGAATTTTGAGCTTAATTGGAAATTTCATAATGCCATGTCACACATTACTTGTACACTCACCATTTTTAAAATATTTCTCATGAGTATGTTTTCATGAGCATGTATGGACTTTATTGAATATTGAGTGTTTTTAAGTGCTATGTGATTTACATGTGTTTTATGAAAATTATTTTTAGTTTATTCCTTGCTTGAAGGATTTCGTACTAGTTAACAAAAAAAAAAATATTTCCATTTTAACTAGTTCGTATTCTTCATTTTGATATGAGTTACACCATGCTTTTATTGTTATGTCAATTGGTATCATTGAACTCTTCCAATTGGTATCAATCTTGATTCT
Organism: Agave tequilana; assembly: GCA_038442645.1. Lineage (NCBI taxonomy): Eukaryota > Viridiplantae > Streptophyta > Magnoliopsida > Asparagales > Asparagaceae > Agave > Agave tequilana. The sequence continues at coordinate 34,132 of JAVJIF010010119.1, read as the reverse complement.
TTTGTATACTCATATGTGTTTATGTATGTATGCTTTCATTTCAATGGTATCAATGTCTATTGGTATCTATTTTTTCCATACATATATGTTTTATTTGTGCCTACTATATTCCTATATCTTAGAGCACAAATATTTGTTTATGCTAAGCTTGAAAACCTTAATGATTATCCTATTTCAATTGATTACTTTTAAATTGGTATCAAGCCTACGCATTATTTTAGTTTGTATTTCATAAAGGGGGAGAAAATTTGACTTTCATATTTCAATTGGTATTTGATTTTCACTCCCACACTTTATGATTGGAAATTTGATGTTTATTTTAAGCATATGATATCATAATCAAAATTGTTTATATGGCTTAAAAGAAAAATATTCTCTTTTTGATATCAAGATGTCTTGTGTTTTAAATTGGTATCTAAAAATTTTGTTTAAAGAAAAATTTAAAGTTTTTGATTTATGTTGCCTATATGCAAGGAGAGCTTAACATCTCTTCTACATATAGATTCATGTTGAGTGTATCTTATATTGAGGAGCTTGATAACTCTTCTTTATGTGATACACGTGTGTAGGGGGAGCTTCACATCTCTCCGTATGCATTACATAATATGTGTTATGTGAATTGGGGCTTATCATCCCTTCTTCATATAATGCATATATGTAGGGAAGTTAACTTAGCGTCTTCCTCTTCATGAATGTATATCGCATATATCATTTATTAATTGTTTCATGTTCACTTTAAATTGGTATCAAGATGCCCTTCATTGACATATAAGTTTCAATTGGTATCATATTTGAGTGTACATATTATGATTTGTTATTTACCCCTTATTTATATTACTTTTGTTTTAGACCAAAAGGAGGAGAAAAGTTTGTTTTTGTGTTTTTACACCTTTGTTGATGATTGACAAAAAGGGGGAGAATTATTTGAGAGTTTAACATGCATTATATAAAACTCAAGATCTTTCTCAAATAAAGAAGATGTTTTTTTAATATGCATGATTGGTACATGTTTTATATATGCATATTTGTGTTTTGCATATATTAAGTTTAATTGTTTAATTTTAATTGGTCTCTAGAGCATGCTTTGTTTTTGAACATTTCATTTGGTATCTAGAACCTTTTATTGTTTATGCATATCTATGCATTCATGTTTAATATTCATTGCATATTATGTTTATTTGTTTATGCATGAGTTAAGGGGGAGCTTCTTTGAAGCTTAACTTTAATCTATACATATATAACTCCATGAGTTTTGTCATCATCAAAAATGGGGAGATTGTTGGCCAAAGGCCTTCCACCCTAGTTTTGATGATGATTAACTCATGTAGTTATATTTACTAATATTCTTGTGTTTTTAGTCTCAGATCTTATAACAAGATGTTAGTTTGGTGATAGCTTCAACAAGAGGTGTTTGAAGGTTCACAAGTGATTCCAGGGCTCAAGTTTCAAGATCACACATTGCCTAGCCCATGGATGGAGTTTTGGATCGGGTCTACTTGAAGATGGAGATCGTCAAGAAGACTTAGGTATCCATAGTTTAGATAGTGTATTTAGATCCATTTGTAAAGCTTAGTATAGTTGATATGCTCAAGTGCACAAACACACACGTTTTATGTTTGGCTTTTGGTTTTCATGAATAGTTGATCAAAACAAGTTTAATTGATATATGTATAGTTGTTTCATTCTATACATGCATGCTTAACTTTTAAGCAAACTTATTTTGACTTTCCTATTCATGTATTGAAAAATTCAAGTTTGATAAAAATACATGTTTTGGTTTTGGTAAAAATGATAAAACACAAAAATAGTTCATATTGATTGATATTTGAGCTAAACTTTTTATCACATGTTTATATATCAATGCAAAATGATAAAACTATTTTTGGGTATTTTTACAAGACTTAAAAGATTTTTAGAAATATTTTTTACTTGTGTTTCTGTCCCAGAACAGTGGCTGACAGGCCAGGTCGACCGACCGCACGGGTCGACCACACCTAAGGCCGGTCGACCCATGAGGTCGACCGACGTGCACAAGCTTGTGCACGTTTAGCAGACACAGGGACGGTCGGCCGGGCGGCCGACCGGACCTGAGAGCAGTGCTCTCTATTTATTTCGGTCGGCCGGGCGGTCGGCCGGTTTGCTCCAACGGTCGGATTTTTGACCGTTGGCGGTCGGCTGGCCGGCCAACCGCTAGCCTGTCAGGCTGCCAGATCAGCCTAACGGCTAGTTTCTGTTTTGGCCTATATAAAGCTCATTCCTTTGGGGTTTTGCTAAGTTTTTCTGAGCTAATTTTTTCCTACTCTCTGGTTTTAAAAAGAAGTTTTAAAAGAGTTTAAAGAGTAAAAAGATTCATCTTGTTTGTTTTAAGTGTTTTGTTATTTTCAAAGAAAACAAGTTTTTGGGAATTGGTTTCTTGCCCTTCATTTCTATATCAATTTGGTATTTTTCCCAAGAGTTTTCTTTGATCAAAACACTTATTTTTTCACACTTGAGCTATCACCTATCCTATTTTATTAGGATCATTGTTTTGTGGAAAAGTGAAAAGAGAGATTGTTTGAGGTTGTTGTAGCCTCCAAGTTGTACACCCTTGTTTTTGTTGTATCCCTCTTTGGTAGAGGTTGATCGGGTGATTGGTTTGCTCCCTCTTTGATAGAGGTTGAGTTGGTTGGTTTGCTCCCTCTAGTGAGAGGTGGAGTTTGGTTTGTAAACCCTCTTCGGTAGAGGTGTTGGTTGTTGTTTGGCTATGGGCCTACCCCTCGGTTGTGAGGCGGTGTTTGAGAGAGGAGTTCGGTATTCCATTGTTGTAACAAATCCTTCTCGGTGAAGGTTCCCTCGGTGGGAGATAGTGGATTGGAAATCCTACACGGTGGTGTAGGCGGGGATGTAGAGCAAGGTGCTCGAACCTCGAAACATATATTGGCCTTTGCGTTTGATCCTTTGTCTCTCTAACTCTCTCTCTTTACTTTGTGCAAAGCATTATTCATTCATATCTTATTGCTTGCATTTGTGCCTTGCATATATTCATATTGCCTATTCATCTTATATGCTTGGTTGTTTGTGTGTGCCTCACTTGTACTTAACCACAAGAGCTTCATATAGCACCTCAACCCATATCTAGGGGAATCAAGAGGAGTTAGTCCAGAGCCCTTCACGGGGAATTCGGCTACACTTGTTGGTTATATTAAGTGTGTTGCAAGAATTGTTTTAAGCTTCCGCATTTAGCGCCTTTAGTTCACTAGATTAGCATTTACACCTATTCACCCCCCCTCTAGGTGTTTTTCACGGTATTGGTCGACACTGACTACAGAGAGTTTCCAAAATAATCCAGAAAAATTTCAAAAAATTCTAAAAAATCTAAATATTAGAAAATAATATCTAAATTGAAATCAGCTTAATATGACTACCAGGCAGGTCAAATCAACTTTATACATTATATCAAGCACTGATATTGTGACACGTACATCAAGAATCAGGGGTTACAAGTATAATCAGAGGTAAATCGGAATACCCACAACAATAAATTCAATTAATCAATCTCATCAGAACACTGATCAAAAACTTTTGAAATGAACACCAACCTCATGTCAATCACTCTAACTTTAAATAAGTCAATACCAATTCAAGCATAAGAAACTCAATCTCTTATTAAGGTAATATCATAACTAATCCGTCCTCAATATCCAAATGAATCCTCATCTAAGTTATCACAAATAAATGATTAACAAGTCTGATAACTACTTCATATAAAATATGAATCTTTACCCTCAATCACGAACCAATCAACCTCAAGATCAATCAGATTATATTCTAAGATGTATCACAACTAGTCATATATCAATAGTGACAATCAACCATCCCATGAAATGACGCTGATAAGCATTCAGATAAACTATATTATAAAAGTGTGCACTCATTAACATCATATGAAATAGTGTGGGTAACATATTGGTCAAAATAAAACAGATAGTCACATGAAATGATACGAGTAATATATAAACAATACTGACAACGATAAATAAGGAAATAATACAAGAGCAAATACTCACATGAAATGACGTGATTTTGGATTCGAATCGCCATCTAGTCTTCACTGCATGAACTAGTACGGATCTCTGGATCATCCCATGGGTTGATCTTCGAATCGCCAGTGTATTGGGTTCATAACGGCTACAAATTCGTACCTCACATTATCGAGTTTGGATCGCACGAACGAATCTGAAACGCTGTACCACGCAACCAAACACACAGAGGGGGAGAGAAATTAACACACACATACATCTACACTATCTATACATATTAATAGAAATATATACATACATACATGTACTATCATATAATAACACACCCAATTATATATACATAATACACATGTATATATTCATACACACATACACCAATTGTACAAATAATTACTACACTTACCATGCTAATTTAACACATTCAATTATATTCTAACACACACACTTCTATAAATTATACACACCCAAAATATAACATAGAGAGAGAAGGAGCTCTCACGTGCAAAGGAGGAGAGATCCGCGGTGATCTCTGGCCACGTCGAAAGGGGGAGGCATTAGAGGATGTCGACGACTCGCTGGAGTACACACGGAGAAGTTCGGGATGCCCCGGAGGAGTTCGAAGTGCTCGCGCTCGTCGGAGAGAGAGCAATCCAAGGTGCTGTGCCGGTGATGGTTCGGCAATCAAGGAGGGTGTTGTGGGTGGAGTTGGCTCAGCAAAGGCCTGGGTGGATGGGCTGTTGTGCTGTGGGTGGGTCTATGATGCAAGGAAGGGGAAGGACAGCAGCAAGGGCCTGGCCATGGTGGAGGGGTGGTGCGTGAGGTAGGGCACAGGGCTGCCATGGGGTTTGGGTGCGGCAAGGGAAAAGAGGAGTTGTGCTTGGGCTTGCATAGGAGGACTCCGAGGTGGAGGTTGCCGACAGCGCGTGGTGGTTGGGGCAGCGGCAAAGGGGAGCTCGGCAGGGGGTAGACGACTGTGAAGGTAAAGAGGAAGGAGAGAAGAAGATAGGATGAAGATTAGGGTTTTAATTAAGGTTAAGGTTAGGTTTAGATTAGGAGGTAAATATATATACGTGGTGAATTTGGGTAGCGGGTATTGGGCTTGAGTTAATGAGTTATAGGCTATTGGTTTGAATTGAGTTCAAGGGCTAAAGGGTTTTTGGTATAATCATAATGGGTTATGGGTTTAGGAATAGGGCTATAAGATATAGGTAACGGGTTATAGGATAATAGGTTTACGATCAAGGGAATAATAAAGATATTGAAACAATAAGAATAATAGTAACACAAGGTAATAAAAATAACAAAAATAATAAAAAAATAATATCAATGATAATGATAATAATAAGTACAATAATAGTACTAATAATAATTATAATAACTCTTACTAAAAATAATAAATTACAATGATAAAAACAATAATATTAAAAATGTGATTAGCATAATTAATAATAATAACAATATTAATATCAATAATAACAATAATAATATTAGCACAAATAATAATAATAAATAATAAATATAACTATTACCAATAATAACAATTAATAATAAGAATAATAATAGAAATAATATAATAAGTAATTAAAAATATTGATAGAAAATAATGGTAATAATATATAAAGCCAAATTACCATTTAATATCCAAAATAATTTGTATATTTAATAATAATAAATATAAACCAAGGTAACAATTAATAAAAAAACCAGTAAAATAAAATAAATACTAAGAAAAATAAAAATAGAGTATTTTAAACTAAGGATATTACAAGAATAGAAAAAAAAAACCCAAGGGCTTATAAATGCATGATGTATCTTTACAGCAACTTGTTACTAACTGGCTAACATGTAACTATGTGGGTATCTTTTAACAATTTCTAAGATAGATTAAAAAGGCAAAAATGTGTTAGGGTTTAGAAACAAAAGTCTGAAAGGGTAACATGGGTACCTTTAAAAACTTTTGTCAAATTTAACATCCCAAATCATTAAAGACAAGGGAGAGGAATAATTTCAAATAGCTTAAAGTTTTTAGAAGGGGATTTCTAAATAGAAAGATTTGAGGGGGGCATTTCCAAATATAAATGATTTGAGGGGGTGATATCCAAGAATCCTTTTGAATTTTGTATAAAATATGTTACTACTGCCTTTCTTTACAATTGTGAGCAGGTGCTCTGCACACAACTTGCTGCATGGGCACAGGGGACAGGATATTGTCATGAGAAAGGTCCAAATTTTTTTTACAAGTGTGCCATTGTATTTTTGGGTACAATTACCTTCATGAAAAAGATTAAAATGTTCTTCTCCCCTCACTCCCCCTCCTCCCTCCGGCGAACACCCCAGTTCGACGAACTTCCCCTCCTCCCCTCCCGCCCCCCCCCCCCCCCAACCCCAAAAAAAAAAAAAAAAAAAATCTCTACTGTTCCACTTCTCCCCATCCGACCAAATAGCATGTAGTGGTGGTGATGGTGGTTTGGGGGGGGGGGGGGGGGGGTTGGTTGGCGCGGGGGAGGAGGAGGAAAGGATATTTTGCTTTTTTTTTTTTTTTTTTTTTGGGGTGGGGGGGGTGTTGGGTTGGGGGGGTTAAGAAGAAAAAGGTATTTTTGTCATTTTTTTTTTAGAGGGCGGGGTTGTTGGGTGTGTGGGGTTTTGGGGTTGAGTTTGGGGGGCTTTATCAAACTTGCGGGTGCCCTAACGCGGAGGGGTGCCTTTCTCATTTTTGGGGGCCAATACTGCTCCCATAGGCACAGCCAACAGCACCCAGACAGCGTTTTGTATTTGCCTGTATCTCATACCAACCGTTGGGATCTGTCTTGGATCCGAAGTCAACGGTGCACATGTTTCTTTGCTTTTCCCCAACTTGGGTCCCACGGCCACAATCGCCTCCATTCCGATATGAGCATTTTCTCTTTGCAACGGTCATATTTTTCTCTCATTCAAAATTTGAACAGAGCCGGAGCCAAGCAAAAGGGGAAAACTCGAAAGAAATCAACCAAGAGCCAAAGAACCGACCAAAAAAACAAGAAACCTACTCTCTTCTCTCACCCTCACTTTGTTTCCTAAATATTTCTTAGATTGATTTCTCGAACTTCTTAGCTTCACATTGTGGGGAACTCATGGAGGTCCAAACCCTAGATTCAGAATGCCCTTCTCCCAAATTCACCATGAATGAGCTGCAGACGGCCGATTCAGGCGAGGATTCCTTTGATTCGATGCTATGCGTCTCTGGTCCGAGGCTAATTCCATCTGGGATTCAGGAGAAAGACTGCAATGGTTAGCTTCTTGCTCCCTTCTCTTCTATTTTCCAAATATTTTTTTCAGTCCTTTTTGAGTAAATTTGAGTAGGAACTTGATGGTCTTGAGTAATTTGGTTAAGGAATCTTTTATTCTTGATTTCTACTGATAAAATATGAGTGGGTTTTTAAAGATCTTGGGGTTAAGGGTTTTTGTCAATAAAAATTTGGACTTCTCCAAGTTCGGCTCCCCGTATTCTTCAATTTAGATGATAAAAAGGCTTTATCTTTAGATATTTCACTTGATAGATCTGGGGTAAATTTGTTGCTTTTTCTGCTCGTTTAAGTTGTGTGCAGTTGCTTTTTGATTTTCGGGTTTAGATTTAGTGGTTGGATTGCTTGGATTTGAGTTCTTGTGATCTGCTATACGTTTCTTGGTTGTCTGAAGTTGGTTTCTGCTGAATATGGCTGTGCGTTTATCTGTAAGGTATAAAGATAAGCTGCTTTTGTATTTACTGAAGCTGGATTACTCGTCCGATTTGATCCTCTTTGATTTTGTATATGGGTTGTAGGCTTGTAGCTGAAAATTGAACATCAAATTACTCTTTTGTGAAGTTGTGTGATTTTTTCAGTTTTAGGCTATTTAATTTACTTCATTATTCTGTAAGAGTTTAGTTTTGTTTCTCTTGAGCAAATCGAAATTTGCTTGTTTCTGAATTCATCACATATGCTAATTCCTTAATGCAGTCTAAACATTAGGCGACAGATGAGACCAATGCCATTTGATTTTTAGCTTGCAAAAGGCTGTTTTAGTCTTTTATGTGTCATTAGACTCATTACACATGGTTAAATCATTTGCCTTTTTGTTCTCTTCTATAATGGGGATTTGTCTTTTTTCTAGAACATCAGAATTTTTTAAGTATCTCTGTTGAAAAACTTCTATGTCAAATACTTTGATGATATGAAGTTCTCCTTTGTTTTTTTTTTTTTTAACTACAGATATTCTCAAACATGTTTTTGATCCTTATTGTTACCTTTTTCTGTACCAGATGACATTATAAAGTTAATCAATGCTGGTGGCCATGAAATCCAAGCTCAAGATCCCCATTTAATTTTTGCGGGTGATTCTTTCTATCAAGGTGGAGACATTATTGGAACAGATGAGATAATAACTGAAGGTGGTGACTACCCCTCTCTATACCAATCGGCACGTTTTGGAAACTTCAGTTACAAGTTTGATGGTCTCTCACAGGGAGAATATTTTGTAGATTTACACTTTGCAGAGATAATTAACACAAATGGGCCCAAAGGAATCAGGGTTTTTGATGTTTTTGTGCAAGATGAGAAGGCAAGATCAAAACTCTCTATGATACCAACAAGTTTTTTCCCTTTGTTTGTGTTTTAATCATCATATGCTTTGCTTATTCCTTTAGTGAGTTTCTGAAATGCCTATCTTACTGAGAATTGCAGGTACTGTCTGAATTTGATATATATGCAATTGTTGGAGCTAATAAGCCCCTACAAGTAGTTGATGTCAGAGTTTATGTAGAGAGAACTGATGTTATAACTATAAGGTTTGAAGGAAAAAGTGGAACACCTACAGTTTGTGGGATTTGCATTAGGAGAGCTCCAAAACTAACAGGTAAATGTGGGTGCGTATATAAGCATTGACCTAGAAATATACTGTGAAAGATTTGGACTCAAATCCTATATTGAAGTTGTATGAAAGTGTCACTAAATTGAGAATTCATTGTATTGGACTGCACCTATATAAATAATTTAAATGGTTCAGCAAATTTTGATACTTATTGCATTTTCTAACCTTTATGCTACATAGAACAGATGCCATAAAACGTTACAATTTTTTGTTTGTTATCCATCTAAGAATTTTAGACCACATCTTATCATGTTGATTCTCAATTTTGACATCCTTCAAATTTTTACTCATAGGATATGAACTAGCTGATTATTTACAGTATAAAGTTTATTAATTTTAGCTCTTTTCCATGCTTGAATCAGCATCTATGGTGAATGATGAGGATCTAATGTGTAATAAATGTGCCACTGATATTGAAGTATCTCCGGCTCAGGTCAGAGCTCAATTCGGATGTCAAGACCTTCAAATAGGATTGAGTACCGTCTATTCATATTACTGTTTGTGTTGCAGAATAGAGCACGGAACATAAAATTTATTGCCAAGTATGAGAAAAAAGTACAGGACTTGACCAATCAGTGCAAATTAAAGTCTGATGAATGTTATCAGGCTTGGCTTTCATTATCTGCTGCAAATGAGGAACTAGAAAAGCTGAAGATGGAACATGACACTAGACTATTTCAATCTGAAGCTCTTGGTACAACACCAAATCCAGAAGTACTTCCTTTTAGTGAATGGGTAGTAACATATCTTAAATCTTAATTTTTTTTCTCTTGTAGAACAAATAATTGAACAACAAACAGACAAACTAAGAGAGATTTCAGAACACTATGGGCATGATAAGAAGCTGTGGGTTGCTGCTCTCAGGGATCTAGAAGGAAAAATTAAGGTAAAGATGTAAGCTTTCTGTTGAACAAAATTGCTTTTTTACTTGAATGAAGGTAAATTTATTATTATCCTTTATGTGTATATTGAATCTTACCTTCAGGTTATGAAGCAAGAGCACTACAAACTTTCTCAAGAAGCACATGAATGCGCCAACTCTATTCCAAATATGAACAAGATGATCGATGGGGTTCAGGCCTTGGGTAACATCAAATCCAAATGTCTTCAGTCATGGTTTACATTCACTTTCGGTCATCTCATTTCTAGAAATCTTTCAGTGGCACAATGTGACGATTTAAGGATGAAGTACAATGAAGAGCTGGCAAAGAGGAAAAAGCTATATAACGAGGTCCAAGAGTCAAAAGGCATGTTACGTTACGTTTTCTCCCCAGCTTCATTCATTTAATTGTATTAGTTTACTTGCTAGTTGATGAAGAAATTTAAACCTTTTCTATTTACCACCACAGGAAATATTAGGGTGTTCTGCAGGTGTCGTCCTTTAAGTAAGGAAGAAGCTGCATCTGGTTACACGTCGGCTGTAGATTTTGAGGCAGCTAAGGATGGAGATCTTGGAATAATGTCCGGTGGATCAACAAAGAAAACATTCAAATTTGACCGAGTCTTTACTCCAAAGGACAACCAAGGTAAGCATTTAACATACAGCATGTGCATACTATTTTTATAACCTTTATAAGATAGAAGTAACCTGCATAATGGATGACTGAAGTTGAGATATATCAGAGTATCAGTTGGTTTATGTATTATCATCCATCGGAAAGTTGGAGTTCACTTATATATTATCATCTATGCTTTGTGACACTGAAGTGAGAGTGGAGGCGCGCCTATAATAAATTTATGACCATCGGCCAATTTTCTACTATCATATGTTGGCAAATTTTCTACTATTATCAGGCAGATTTGTATGGATCATTTTTCTTTAATCATAACAGTTATGGTATTGAGTTAAAGTTCATGCTGACAAGTGTTAACCTTCCACTTTTTACATCCAAACTTCATCCAGCAGAGTTGTGTTGAAAGCCAGTCTATGAAATTAATGAAGTGGAACTTATAATCATTAGTTTGTACATGAAATTTTCTTTTTAATGTGTCAACTGGAACATATGTTTATATACTTTGTAACCGTCATTTATGTCTCTAAGACTTTCAAGGGATGAGTTCTCAAATTTGCCACATAGTTGAAAAATAAAGCTGGATTTTGGGAAGGAGACATGGGTACTTATGACTTGAAGAATAGGACATAGCCAAAAATAGTATACACCTACACAAATGAGAGTGCAAACAAGAAACACGAGGATGCTGTGTAAGAGTGAAAAGTAAACAAAATATAGGATTATAACCAGATAATGTATTTAAACACACCCATACACAGAATTCGAACGAATAATTATATACAGCACTGTTAATATTTAGCATTACCTGTATAAATGGAAAACTTTTACCATCTGGTTTCTTGCCATGAGCAGCTGATGTTTATGCGGATGCATCGCCATTAGTCACATCTGTTTTAGATGGCTACAATGTCTGCATATTCGCATATGGGCAGACCGGAACAGGAAAGACTTTTACAATGGAGGGTACTCAGCAGGACAGAGGAGTTAACTATAGAACTTTAGAAGAGTTGTTCAAAATTGCAGGGGAGAGAAAAGATATGTTTTGTTATAGCATTTCAGTTAGTGTTCTTGAGGTGTACAATGAACAAATTAGAGACTTGTTAGCGACATCTCCAACATCAAAGAAGTAAGACTCTTTTTATAGTAAGTTTTATATATTTCATTCAAAAGTGAGAAACTCATTTAATGTAAGGAAACATTTGATGTTTCTTAGGTTGGAGGTAAGACAAGCGGCTGAAGGATTTCATCATGTCCCAGGGATAGTGGAGGCAAAAGTTGAGAACATTAGGGAGGTTTGGGATGTATTGCAAGCTGGAAGTAATGCCAGATCTGTTGGATCGAATAATGTTAATGAACATAGTAGTCGGTCTCATTGGTTCGTACCTTTTTTTCCTTTTTCTGGAAATTTTAGTTTTCCTTTTTTCAATGTGAATGCTATGTGAAGACATTTACATAATTTTATTCTTGAATTTTTCAGCATGCTTTGTATAATGGTGCGGGCAAAGAACCTAATGAATGGTGAGATCACAAATAGCAAGCTTTGGCTTGTCGATTTAGCAGGAAGTGAGAGGCTTGCAAAGACTGATGTTCAAGGAGAGAGGCTTAAGGAAGCTCAAAACATCAACAGATCCCTTTCAGCCCTTGGAGACGTAATATCTGCTCTTGCAACAAAAAATGGCCACATACCTTACAGGTTTGGGGCATAACCATAAGGGTCTTGAATAGTTTATTTTATTGCCTTTTAGGTCCTAATAGCATGTTCCATGTATTTCAGGAATTCCAAGTTGACACACTTATTGCAAGATTCACTAGGTATTTAATTTTTGGTTTTCCAAAAATAATACAATGGTTATTTTTTTTGTTTAAAGTTTGTGAAAGATTTAACATATTATTACTTGTTTGCGCTTTATTTTGACATGCAGGAGGGGACTCAAAAGCACTAATGTTTGTGCAAATAAGCCCCTCAGAGAATGACTTGGGCGAAACTATGAGTTCATTAAACTTTGCAAGTAGGGTAAGGGGAATAGAGCTGGGTCCTGCGAGGAAGCAAATTGATGCTGGAGAGTTTCAGAAAACAAAACAGATGGTGAGTTAGTAATGAACGTCTTGCATGTCTTGTTGTCTTGTTGTCTTAATGGTAGTTTATTTCTCTTGGTATTTATTTTCAGTGTTGATCTCTTCATTGCCTTTCTAGTACTTGATACTATTAACATATTGAAATAGTCATCTTTCCTTTCTTTTCCTTTTTTTAATATTTGAAGAAGCTTCATTGATACTCTTCCAACTTACTATGAATTTTCTTTCTGGGTTATCCAAAATTTTCACTTTTGATGAGACATTTCTTAGCATCTAACTTAGGAGTATGTTATAAAGGTGCCATAGTTCTTGGGATATTGTTTTATTACATTTCCTATGTAATTTATAGTCTCTTCTCATTGTATTTTTTCATGAAGCTTGATAAAGTGAGGCAGGAGTTAAGAATCAAAGATGAGTCCATGCGCAAGCTCGAAGAGAACTGCCAAATTTTAGAAAATAAAGTTAGAGTAAAAGAACAACAGTGCAAAAATTGCAAGAAAAGGTACTTATCTAGTGATGTGTAAGCAATACCAACTTTCCACTGTTTATAGCTTTCCAAATTTATATTTCATAATTTTTCCTACTCTGTTAAAGATCAAAGAGCTTGAAGGACAACTGGAGTCTAAACTACAGTTGCAGAGTGCGACAGAGAGGCAACATTGGCAGCTCTCAGACAAGTTGAAGGGGAAGGAGGAGGTGTGCATTGCCCTTCAACAAAAGGTATCTCTAAAAGGAATCAACTTTTATATAATTTTGCTAATGATTTGAAAATATTAAGTAAATAGTTCACCAAATATGTAATAATCTTAGGTTTTTTATTTTGACTCTTGTGTTCAATTTTCTTAAGGTGGTTGCATTTTCAGCCTTGTTTTCCTGATAAATATTGGTGCTTTATTTTCTAGATCATATCTCGAAGGTCTAAATTATCTGTTGCAATAAAATTTGGAGAAATATTGTTATGCTTTATGTCTGTCTTCTAATTTGTGTATTATATTTTTGGCAAATACTAGCATAATGATAGTATCTATGAGAGACTAGGAGAAACCTGGAGAACAATGTCCTTGAATCTCAATGTACCATCTCTCTACGTATTCTGTAGAATTGTCAATGGATCCTCAAGCTTCTTTTACTGACTGACGAAGTAAAACCCTAAAAATTTTATAAAGAATAGGATATAACTTAAGGTTTTATATATAGCCAGTACCCCACTCCTTTTCTAGTAGCAGCGAGGGGAGAAATCAACATTGATGCTCCTATATTTCCAATCGCAGATTCTGAAGAAGCATAGTATGGGACAATAGGATGGGAAATATAATTAGTAAACAATGCAACTTCTATCATTTTCATTGCGTAAAAGACTGGTTGAGAAAACAGTCATTTAGTTAGAGAGGAACTGTTAAGATCAATGTAAATAGATAGGGGTACCTAAAGGAAAAGAAAGGAAAATTTTAGCTCAATAGGGCATTTTTGTTGCATAAGATGGGAATGCCAACAAACAGGGGCAAAGCCAGGAATAAATTTTGGGGTAGGCTGCAATTTTTATAACATATACTTATGAATTATATGAATCTATCAAAAAAATAAAACAGTATTCTCCACTAAATCAGGAGTGAAAATAGGAATAAATTTGTTAAAAAGAATTAAAATAGAAAGAGGTCTAACACAATATATAACAAAAATAAAAATGAGTTTAAGCCAATATATAAAAAAATGGGCCAGGCTGTAGCCCGGCCCAGCCCACTATGGGTCCGCCATGCCAACAAACACTACCCTTGTGCTGTTTTCTGAAGAAGATGATGGTTGTACTATAATTCATGTAACATTATTAGTCACTTTAGTGTACTATCAGGTTCATCACAACATTGTAGGAGGGGTGAATGTTTGTACATAGGGGAAGGTCATAGGTTTTTGTTAGAATTTTTTCCCGTTTTCAAGAGGAGATGATGGTCCAAGAAGATCCAATCCAACTGGAGAGGACAATGGCTTGAAGCTGAAAAAACATATCAAGGTGGAACAGTCTAGTCGACTTATAAGAAGAATAAGTCAACTAATACACAGACTAGTGGACTATATAGTCCACTGGGTAGATATAGAAAAGGATTAGTTATACAATAGTCGACTAATAAGAATTATAAGTCGAGTAATGGAAGAAGTAGTCGACTAATCAACTTTTGTTTAAGTGCGAGAAACTTTCTTTTCAGGTGTGTGCGAGTTTGCTTTTCTGGTGGAGTTCGAATAGATTCAGATTCTTTTTTATGAAGTTTTGTTTCTAAAGTTTATAAGGGTCTATAATTTTTTTAGATCAAGGAGATTAACTCCTCATAGGATTGATAAGATTATTCGAGCATCTAATGTTCAAGATTATCTTATAGTCTAAATAAGAGTTGTATTATAAAATTCTATAAATAAAGATTGTAAGCCAGTAGGTTGTTGTGTAAAGAACATCAAGAAAATCTTAAAGAAGATCAGAGAAAGTCATAAAAGAGATGAGTAAGATGAAGGTGCATAGAAAGATGGTATACTCTTATAATCTAGGTCTAAATTCAAGGAGAAGATGAATACTCTTGTGAGATCAAGAAGAATATTAGATCTCTTTGTATCAAGTGTATTAATAAAGCTCTCTCAAGTTCTCTTCTTGTGGACCCAGGCCAAGTTTGGGGCATCCCACGTTAAATCCATATATTGTTTGCTATTATTTTTTTGTCTAAGTATTGCTTGTTTGGTTTACAATGATTTTTCTTTTACAAGTATTATCATATTGTCAAGTTTTGCAAATATCGATCCTAAGAGTAACAATTTGTATCATAGCATACTGATTTCACGCGTAACAGTGGTTCAGAGCAAAGATATCAGAGCTAAAGGTTGATGAAAAGTGATATGTCAAAAATAGAAAGTTCTACGATAAAGTTCAAGGTCAAGAAGTTCAATGGTAAAGAAAATTTTCATTTATGATAAAAGAGAGTGAAGACATTGCTGGTGTAACAGGGTCTTCATAAGATCATACGGGAAAGTCAGCAAAACCTGTAGGTACGTCAGATGAATATTAGGAGGAGATGGATCTAAAGGCGACACGTACAATCCAATTATGTCTCACAAATGAGGTTATATACAACATGATGACCAAAGAAACGACTACAGGATTGTGGTCAAGGTTAGAGATATTGTATATTGTATATGACCAAAAACCTCTCCAACAAGCTGTATCTTAAGAAACAAAGCTCGAGGTCGAAAAGTTTAATGATAAAGAAAATTTCAATTTATGGCAAAAGAGGGTTCGCGTTGCTGGTGCAACAGGGTCTTCATAAAATCTTATATGGAAAGTCAACAAAACCTGCAGGTACATCAGATGAAGATTAGGACGAGATAGATCAAAAGGCGACAAGTACGATCCAATTATGTCTTACAGATGAGGTTATGTACAACGTGATGGATGAAGAAATGACTACGAGATTGTGTTCAAGGTTAGAGACATTGTATATGATAAAAAGCCTCTCCTACGAGCTATATCTTAAGAAACAATTATATGGGCTACGCATAAAGAAAGAGACAACGGTGTCGGAGCATCTAAACTTTTTCAACAAGGTTCTAACATAAGCGAGCTTCTCGCTGTTGAGATCGATGATAAGGATAAGACGTTGATACTTCTCAATTTGCTTCCATAGTTATACGATTATATCATTATACCATGCTCTACATAAAAAAAACTCTCATATTGGAGAAGGTCACATCAACTTTCTTATCTAATGATATCAGAAAGAGGTCGTCAAATCAAGAAGAGCAAGAAGGATCAGGTTTGGTGGTCATGAGAAGGAAAGGAAGAGAAAAAGAAAAGAAAGGTTCAGGCTCGTGAAAGGTGTGTCACTTTTGTCACAAGGAAGATCATTGTATTAATGACTGTAAACATCGATAAGAGTGATTGAAAAAGAAGGGGTATGCTGCGGAGGCAGACATAACAAGCGGTGTTGACACTGAAGTATTAATGACTTCTTTTGTTGAAGACAACACTTCTCAAGGTAAATGTTGGATGTTTGATTCTGATAGTATGATTCATGTATGCTCTTAGAAGGAGCTGTTCAACTCTTTGATTGCAAAGGAGGAATGGACTGTTAAGATGCTAGATGGCTTAATTTGTAAGATCATTGAAAATACACCTAGAGGAGGGGGTGAATAGGTGTATGGCTAATCTAATAACAAATGATGCGGAATTAAAAACTAATTGCAACACACTAACTTATAACCAAAGAGTGTAGCCAAATTTCCGGTAAAGGGCTCTGGACTATCTCCTCTAAATTTCTCTAAATAAGAGTTGAGGTGCTATATGAAGCTCTCTTGGTTCAACACTAGTGAGGCACATAAATAATACTAAGCATATATGATATGACTAATATGATGCAATGCAAGATATAAAAGAGAGAGTTTAGAGATAGTGGATCAATCGCAAACACTGAGATATGTTTCAAGGTTCGAGTCACTGCTCTACGTCCCCGCCTTCACACAGAATGATTTTTACTATATGTCCATACAGGACCTCCCACACAGGGAACCTTCATTGAGGATTTGACAAATACAAAGTAGGAGTACACAACTCCTCTCTCCAACAACACAACCTCTACACAAAAGGCAAGGCACAATAACAACCATCTCTCACTAGAGGGATAAGGAACTAAGCCAAATAACAACAATCACCTCTACACTTAGAGGGATAGGCACAAAGTCAAAACTCTAACAATCATCTCTATACTTAGAGGGATAGGCACAAAGCCAAACTCCAATCTCAATCACCTCTACACTTAGAGAGATATCAACAAACTCAAACTCCTCCACAATCACTTCTACACAAGAGGGATGAACACAACTCAAAGCAAAGAAAGATTACAACTCTTGATGATCTCAATAGACCACAAATAACTTTGGTGATCTCAATAGACCACAAACTAATTTTCTCACAAAAACAAGATCCTATAGATAGGATAGAGATGATAGCTCAAGTGTGAGAAAATAAAGAGTTTGAAAAATAAATCACAAAGAAAAAAACTCTTGAGAAAAACTCTAGATAGAAATATAAATGAAGATAAAACCAATTCCCAAAGACTCTCTTTTTCTTTAATTTTTTCAACCCTTTAAAACAAATAAAGATAAAATCTTTTAGCTCAAAAACTCTTGAAAACTTGTTGCTAAAACACTTAAAAAGATAGAAATTTTTGCTCTTGAAATTCTTTTTAAAATCAGCCCAAAGGGATCAAAAAACTAGCCGTTGGATCAAAGTCAGCAGAAAAGTCTGCTGCCGGTCGACCAGTAAACGGTCAAATTTATGATCGGCAGCTGGCCAGTCGACCGCCCAGTCGAACGATCCCAGGCTTTGACCTATCGGTCGATCGCCTGGTCGACCGGGGCCAGAACCAGAGAACAGAGCTCTTTGGCCGGTCGACCGCCCAATCAACTAAGGCTAGATTTAGAGAGCAGAGCTCTCTGGACGGTTGACTGCCTGGTCGACCGGCCGCCCTCAAGTCAAAACTGGCTGTGCACGTTTCGTATACATCTGTCGACCGTTCAAGTCGATCGACCACTGGTCCAGTCGACCAGCTCAGTCAACCGCCAGTCAGTCTTGCTGAAGATTTAGAGATTAAAAACTTGGGTATTTTAATTTCAATTAAATCTCATAAAATCACATAAATTTCATAAAAATAAGTTCTTATAAGATCTTTAAAGTACAAGATGTGTGACTAAAATTCAACACATATTATAAACAATTTGAACCATTTTTGTGATATTGAAATTTGGCTTAAACACAAAATCTGTATTTTCTAAAACTTGAATTTTTGAAATGAAAAACCGTTTTCTCTAAAACTCATATGGATACAAAAATATGATATTGAAACAAATTTTAAGCATACTGTATATGGATAGAATCCAATATACATATAAGATATATATCTATGTTTTTGACACCGAAAACCAAAACTAATAAACTTTAAACTTGTGTGTGTATGTGAACTTGAGTATATCAATACTACTATCTACCTTATACACAAGATCTAAAAATAAAACTAAACACAAACCGAAGTCTTCTTGTCTCCAAGCCGACTCGATCCAAACGCGATCCAACGAGTTTGACTCCAACCGAGTGCTAGATACGATCTTGACGCGCGAGCTCTTGAATCTACACGTGTTAGCTCTAAAACTCTTTTGTTGAAGCTAAACGCCTACTAATATCTTGGTCAAATATCTGAAACTAATTAAGCACAAGATCATTAGTAAATTATAATTACATGAGTTAATCATCATCAAAACTAGAGTGATGGGCCTCTGGGCCAATAATCGGTACTAGGACAGTCAGGGCTACAGAAAAGATGGGATGATGTATGCTTTGAAGGTGGTGTGATAAATCCCGAAGGCACAATATAATTTAATATTCATAGAGGTGCTCGATGAAAAAAATGCTAGATCCAAGTGCAATAAGGCGTCATCACAGTTAGCCAAGAAGACATGATAATCTTGAAAAGAGATAAGTGAGAGGGGTTATACAAGCTGAAGGAAGAAAACCAGTTTGAGATGGAGTTTCAGAGACAACCTTGAAAGAGAGGTCATCACGAGGTGGAGTTTTAAAGAAAACTGTAACGAAACGTGAACCGGGTCAAAGTGTTGCAGGAAGGAGAAAAGATGCTTTGGGTAAAGTCTGAGATGGCCTAAGTCATGGCAATAAATCAACCAAAGGCCCCGAGGAGAGGGGACAGAGTTAAAAACTTTACTGTATGTATAGTTATAATTAAGGAAAGAATTAAAGTAGTAATTCAAAATCTCAAAGTGTTTGCTAAAGGCTTGAAAAGCAAGTCATGGTGGAGATTGCTGAGATTTTGCCTTGTTTTTAAGAGGAGTCTCGATGGTCTAAGAAGATCCAATCTGATTGGAGAAAATGATGACTTGAAGTAGAAGAAATAGATCAAGGTGAAGCAGTCTAGTCGACTTATAAAAGGTACAAGTAGACTAATGCACAGACCAATCGATTATACAGTCGACTGGGAGGATACAGAGAATGATTGGTTATAAAATAATCGACTAATAATAATTATAAGTTGACTAATGGAATGAGTAATCGACAAATCTGTATGATAAATTGACTAATCAGTCATTTTTAAAGTGTGAGCAATTTTTTTCAGGTGCGTGCAAGTTTTCTTTTCTGGTGGAGTTCGAATAAGATTCAGATTCTTTTCTATGAAGGTTTGTTTTTAAAGTTTAAGGGTGTAGAATTCTTCTAGATTAAGAAAATCAACTCCTTATAGGATTGATTAAGATTTTTCAAGTATCCGACAACTAAGATCATCTCATAGTCCAAATAGGAGTTATATTATAAAATCATATAAATAAAAATTGTAACCCAGTTTGGTTGTTGTGTGGAGAACACCAAAGATATCTTGAAGAAGATCAGAGAAAGCCAAGAAATTAAGGAGTAAGGTGAAGCTGCATAGAGAGAAGGTATACTCATGTGAGATTAAGAGGAAAGTTAGATCTTTTTGTTTGAAGTTTATTGATAAAACTCTGTCAAGTTTCTCTCCTCTTGGACGTAGACCACGTTTGGATCGAACTACGTTAAATCCTCTTATTGTTTACTATTACTCTTTTGTCCAGGTATTACTAGTTTGCTTTACAATAAGTTTTTCTTTACAAGTATTATCATATTGTCAAGTTTCAAAAATGTTGACCCCAAAAGTAACAATTGGTATCATAACATACCGATTTCACGTGTAACAGTTTTTTAGCCCAAGCAGCCAAAAAAAAAAAGAGAAAAAATTAAGAAGCTTTTTCTAGGGGAGGAGGATTGATTCATCCATGTTATTACTTAAGAAAAAATATCAAAGAACTACTGTAGGTTCTTGACATCAAATACTACTACAGTAGATGGCTGTAAATGAAATCATATTCACTGCTGTTTATGACTGAGATGCTAGTAAACCCACTTGCCACTTTGGGTTAGAACAGAAGTAGTAGTAGTCGGTGGTGGTGGTGGTGGTGGTTGTAGTAATAATAATAATAGAGCAATAGGAAATGGAATGAAATCAATTCATCCTTTCTTTTTGTTTAGATGCTTTGCAATGTTAGGGGAATTTTGGAGGCTTGCTCCTTGGTTATATGAATTGTAACAGTTCTATAAAACTAGGATCTTTATATGTGCTAACTGGCTTTCTAGGTTTATGGCATAGTCCACTATCTTGGAGATGCCTTGGCTAGAAACTTGACACTAATACAATACCAATTAGCATCACTGGTGTCATTAAAATTTTGCCAAATTCTAAAGCTTTCGGGTTCCATTGGTCCCATTTTAGATGTGATACGTTTGTTACTTGTGAAAAAATTGGTATAGCAGAAAATAAGTTTATGAAAGAACTCTTTTCAGGTAAAAGAGTTGGAACACAAGTTAAAGGAGCAACAAAACTCGGAGTCTTTGATTCTGCAACAGAAGGTCATAAAAATCAAATTTCAAAAGTAGAAGATATTATTAATTCTTCTGGAGGAAAATTTGTTATTTAACTATACTCTTTTTGTACAGGTCAGAGAGTTGGAATGTAGGCTCAAAGAACAAACGCACTCTGAATCAGTAGCTGCTCAAAAGGTACACATTGATAAACTTCACTGCTACTACCAAATATGAAAAGAATTACTGACTTTTTAATTTATTCTGCAGGTTGAACAACTGGAATTTGAGCTTAAGGAGAGAGCGCAATTTGAATCAAGGCTTCAGCAAAAGGTGGGTTGGTATGATACTTGGGAGAAATCAATATTTCTCTCTTGTTGGTTCTCTTAGAAGACACAAATAACTGAATTTTCAATTGAACTGAAGGTTAAGGAGCTAGAACAGAGACACAGGGAAGAAAGAGAACAATCAGATTCCATGTTATCGCTTGGTGCATTAAGAACTTCAACCCCGATAGATAGGCCTGTCTTCTCAAGAGACGAATCCACTAGTGAAATTGACCCGCAGATCCTCAGAAGTTCAAGCTCTATCAACAGGCAAATAGTGGGCCACTCTTCTGTTCTTCTAAAGGGAAGAGAGTCCCTTCATGAGATAAAAAGAAAGAGAGAAGCCGAGAATAGCGATGGATTGCCTACAACTTCAGTAGAAAAGAAGATGACGGTGCCTTGTGAATCAAGCAGAGTGCGGAGACTCGATCCAGCAAAAGCATTTGGAAGGCTGACGAGAGCACCTAAGAGCGTTTCAACCCAGAAGGTTCACCCCTATGGCAGAATGAACAAGGAGGAGCAGCAAGGCGGCGGAGTTAAGGAGAAAGACAGGATGAGAGGATGGGTAAGGTAGAGTTAGTAACATAGTTTGTGTGATTGTTGTAATCTGTATCCTTTTTTCTTTATTTCATTGCATTTGTTGCAATTGCTTTATATACTGGCAGAATTAAGAGGATGAAATTGTAAGAGCTTCTTACTAATTTGTGGGAGAGATGGTACTGCTGGCTGGTTGTAATGTGTACCGTTAGACTTGTAATACTTTGTACACAGTTTGAGTTAAATATTTTCATGCTTCCTGAAAAAATACATGCAATTTGTTATTGGGTAACCTCAAAGGATATGTAATTTGTTCTGTGTGGACTTTACAAATTTGAGTTAAAATTGTATTGCGAACGAACAGACCTCCACTAGATAGAAATCTTTTTGCTAATGTGAGAGAAAAGATAGCATTTGGACTGGTAACACTCTAATTGTCCACTTTGTTCTTTCAGTGTCAGTCTTGTCTGGTATAGGAAATTCTTTTGTACGTGATTTTTAACATATATTTCTCATTTTGCAGAAAACTGCACTTTCGGCTAATTATTATTTTTATTATTTTGAGGCGGCTGCTTTAGAGGCGACGGCTGCCTCTTTTCCGTCATGTTTGGGTGCCATTAATCTCGATCTGGAGATGAGAAAGGAGAAAACCCTAGTTATTTTTGAGAAGAAGGGGGAAACTCCTAGAATTTGAAAACTTAGAATTTTTTTGGAGAGTTTTCTCTCTAGAGCTGCTACAGTCCTATTTATATGCTCAACGTCTAGCCTTGTCGTCAAGGCAGGTTGTCATTTCGAATTTAAAAATGACTGTTGGAGATTTAACTCCAACGGCGATGCTAGTAGCTCTGCTAGTTTCGCCAACTCATAGCTGTGCCGCACAGACAAGCTAGTCTAACAGGCTCCAATGACGGAGCTAATAGCTTCGCCATCCCAAAAGCTTCGCCATGTAGGCAAGCTATTCCAGCCCAATGGGTTAACCTCGTCGATCCATAGCCTCGCAGGGTAGGCTTTCTGGCTCACAACGCATTTTTGCGATCAATTAAACATGACTTTTTAATAGTCAAAACTTGACCTAAACGATGCCAATTTTAGGTTACATCATTCATATTATAACTATTTCAACACGTTTAAACACTAGAAATAATTCAAAGTATTTCGAAATCCGAACCAGCCCGTTACGGATCTTCAAAAACTTTGAAGAGAGTTTTATTGACACTTCTAAAAGACAAAATCTTAAATAGCTCTTCAACTAGTTTGTACAACGTCTAGCTTGTCGACACTTCTAAAAGAAAAGTCACAGACAGCTTGGACAATCAGTTTACATTTTTGCCAAATTGACTAGCTTCGCTAGAAGCTTGAAGCTTAGCCTCGTAGCAGGATAACTTCGCCAGTTGGCTAACTTCGCCAGAAACTTGAAGTTTAGCCTCACAGCAGGTTAGCTTCGCCAACAGATTAGCTTCGCCAGAAACTTGAAGTTTAGCCTCACAGTAGGCTAGCTACGCAAGCTCATTAGCTTCGCCAGAAGTTTGAAGTTTAGCCTCGCGATAGGAGAGCTCTGCCAACACCTAGCTTCTCTAGGAGCTTAGCTTTGCCAATAGGTGAAGCTTCAGGTCTATTGACCATTTCAAATCTCTTGAGTGGGATTATTGGGCCGACACCCCCACTAACTTACTGGGGGTTAATGGTCACTTTTAAGGGGCAGTTACACCCCATTAAGTCCCTCATTTAGAAGAGCATTTAAGAGGATCGAGCTTCCTTTAGAAAGCGAACGGCTATTGGTTAGCCTCGCTAGAGGCTATTTTAGCCTCGACAGCTAAACTGTACAGGCATTTTCCAATTGTTTTTGCTGATTTTTAGGAGATGCTTACCCCTTGTGGAGCCTATAAATAGCCCACTAGCAGGCTAAAGCACAGAGGACGAAGGGAGGATGCATAAGAAGTGCACAAGACACACATATGCATAAAGAAAAGACTCACTTCTTACTTCCAAAAGCTTAGAGATAACTTTCTCTTATCCTTCAAGGATTAATTCAGGGTTGTAATACCCTAAATCCTGCAATCTCAAGGAAATTTTGGAACTAGGAAAGAAGAAATTCTTAGCAGCAGATTCGAAGACTTGTTGCTCGCATTGTCAAAGGGACAAAATGGTCGCGCGCTGACCAGACTCTATCGTCACACTCCATAGAAACTTGTTTGAACACACATATATTGCATAATTGTTACTGTATTCCTACATTTATTCTGTAATAATTCTTATAACTCACTTGTCTTAATGTCTAAATTCATGCAGGATATGGTATAGAGAAGATAAGCACAAATTCTAACCAAATAAATCAGATTCTTGAGAAAATTTAAATC
Organism: Agave tequilana; assembly: GCA_038442645.1. Classification (NCBI taxonomy): domain Eukaryota; kingdom Viridiplantae; phylum Streptophyta; class Magnoliopsida; order Asparagales; family Asparagaceae; genus Agave; species Agave tequilana. The sequence goes on along the minus strand of JAVJIF010010119.1, from coordinate 10,009 downwards.
ATCAACTGAAGATAAAGCAAATCAATAAGGATCGATTCAAAACCAAAGGATGTTGGCCCAAAGGCCTTCCACTCTAGTTTTGATGATGATTAACTCATGTAGTTATGTTAACTAATAATCTTGTGATGTTTAGTTTCAGATCTTTTATCAAGATATTAGTTGGTAGTTAGCTTCAACAAGATGATTTGAAAGCTTTCACATGGTGATTCCAGAGCCCGAGCATCAAGATCATATATAGCACTCATTGGAGTCAAGCTCGGTGGATCATTTTGGATCGAGTCGCCTTGAAGACGGAGTTCCTCAAGTAGACATCGGTACCATAGTTTTTTAGTTTGTTTTAGATACATGTGTAAAGATTAGATAGTGTGATATGTTCAAGTTCACAACACACACACGTTTTATATTTTGGATATTGGTTTTCGATTTTTGGTTTAACCGATATTGGTTTTCATGAATAGTTAGATCAAAATAAGTTTAAATGGTTTTATGTATAGTAGATTCATTCTATATACATGCTTGCTTAACTTCCTAGACAAACTTATTTTGACTTACCTATTCATGTGTTTAGGTTTTGTATTTTCATCAAAACATATTTTTGAATTAAAAGTCAAAAACATAAAAATATATATGTTTCTTGTATATTGGATTTCTATCCATATGAAACATGTTTTAAAATGCTTAAGTATCATGTTTTTGTATTTGGATAAGATTTGGACAAAGTTTATTTGAAAAGTCTAAGTTTGAAAAAATACAGGTTTTGGTTTTCGGTAATTTTTTCATAACACAAAAATGGTTTAAAATGTTTGATATTTGTGTTGAAAATTTTAACACATGTTTGTATATCATATATAATGTTAGAAACTATTTTTGTGAATTTTTAGAAATTTTATGGGATTTTTTAGAAATAAAAATACCAAGTTTTTCTGACCCAGATTGCCTTCTGCCACGCTCTGGCGGTCGACCGGGCCGGTCGACCGGACCCAGAGTCGGGGACCGGACCGGTCGACCGACGTGCACAAACTTGTGCACGTTGCCGTAAGCAAGGCACGGTCGACCGGCCAGAGAGCATTTGCTCTCTGGATTTGGGCGGTCGACCGGGCGGTCGACCGAAGGACTCCACGGTCAAATTTTTGACCGTTGGCGGTCGACCGGGCGGTCGACCGCCAGCCGCCAGAGCTGCCAGATCAGCTCAACGGCTAGTTTTTATTGGAGGCCTATATAAATCCCATTTCTTTGGGATTTTAGCTAAGATTTTCAAGGAGAAAAATTCATACCATTTCAGTGTTTTCAAGTCAAAAGTTTTTGGCGCAAAATCTCTAAATTTCTATTTGTTTTAAAGTGTTTTATTTATTTCAAAGAAAATAGATTTTTGGGAATTATGTTTTGATCTAAAATTCTATATCTATTTGGTATTTTTCCCAAGAGATTTTCTTTGATCTAAAACACTTCATTTTCCACTTGAGCTATATCATTCTATCCTATTCTATAGGATCTTTTGTTTTGTGGGAAAAGAAATAGTTTGTGGTCTTTGTAACCACCAAGTTATAAACCCTTTGCTTTGTGATATCTCTCTTTGGTAGAGGTTGATTGGGTTATGGTTTGCTCCCTCTTTGGTAGAGGTTGAGGTTGTGCTTTACTCCCTCTTGGTGAGGTGGAGTTGGTGTTGGATTTGTATCCCTCTTTGGTAGATGTGGATTGGTGTTAGCCTCGGTGGAGGTTGTATTTGTTGGATTGGTGGAGTTTGGTACTCGGTCTTCGGTAGACCATTTGTATTGCCTCGGTGGAGGTTGTATTGGTTGAGAGAGGAGTTCGGTACTCCTAGTGGATTGGAAATCCTTCTCGGTGAAGGCGGGGACGTAGAGCTCGGTGCTCGAACCTCGAAACACATCTTGTTATTTGCGTTTGATCGATTGACTCTCAACTCTCTCTGTACTTGTGCATTGCATCATTCAAATTGTCATATCTTATATGCTTGTGTTGTGCCTTGCATTGATTCATATTGCTTATTCCTATATGCTTGGTTGTATATGCTTGTGTGCCTCACTTGTGCTTAACCATAAGAGCTTCATATAGCGCCTCAACTCTTATTCAGAGGAATCAAGAAGAGTTAGTCCAGAGCCCTTCACGGGGAATTCGGCTACACTCATTGGTTGCACTAAGTGTTGTTGTAAATTAGTTTTAATTTCCGCATTTAGTTCATTAGATTAGCGGTACACCTATTCACCCCCCTCTAGGTGTACTTTCAATTGGTATCAGAGCCTACGCTCCTGATATTTGGTTTAACCACCTAGGAGTGTGATCTTGGTTTGCTAATCTATCATTTGCATTTTGTATGTATATTTGTTTGCACACACTCATGGCTTGCTTGTCACCTCCCATGTTTGATGTCACCAACATTGACATGTGGAAACTTAGAATGTCCATGTATTTGAAAACCCTAGGCTTGCATGTTTTCCTTGCCGCTACCAAGAAATGCTATCTTGGTAACCGTAATCATATAGGGCCAATACACTTGCCCTTGAGGCTATTAGAAGCACGCTTAACAAAGATTATCTTATGCTTGTTTCTAACTTTGATTCCGCCTTTTCAGTGTGGAACAAGTTGACTTCATCCGAGCTTCAAATGCCCACATAATGGAGGATGAATCTAGTGGAGAATCCGAGCCACAATGCTTTATGGTCCAAGGGAATGACTCCCTTGAGGTATACTCGGAAACTCAATTAGATAGTGATGATGCTAGTTCTTCATGTGATGAAAATATTGATGCCAATGCCTTGAATGAAGAACTTTCTATTGTTTGTAAAAAACTTTTAGAAAAATATAATCTTTTAAAGAAGAAGAGTTTTGAACTAAAAGATGAAAACAAGGATTTATGTTCAAGACTTGATTTGATTTTGCAAGAGAAGGAAGAGATATCAAGTGAACGTGACTCACTTAAATCTCAACTAGACCTTGCCCTAAAGAAAATGAATTTTTGAAAAATAAAAATGATTGTGAGATAATTTTGAAGAAAAATAAAAACTTGTCTTCAAAAGTTAATTTTGTTTTAAAAGAAAATAATTCTTTAAAAATGAAAATTGCTTCCATTTCAAAGGACTTGGAAGTATGTTTAAAGAAAAATGAATCTTTGAAAAATAATATGGATTCACATGTTTGCCATGCTAGGATAGTTTCACCTAGTTCACCTATTGCATGCTCCACTTCTTTTCTAATTGAAAAAGATATAAAGTTGCTAAAGAAGAATATAGATTGTTTGGGCTCCACTTTGAGCCATTGTGTTTTGAGTCATACACGTTTGGAATCCTTGTTTCAAAATAAACAAGTTCCATCTTTGCATGCACACCCTCCACGGCATACACATGCTACTCACGGTCACAACCATCACATTTTGTATGCTCATGTGTACACTTGTACACATTGTGGACGTAAGGGCCACCTTGCTAAATTTTGCTATGATCGTATACATGATGTTAATTTAGCAAATAAATTTGTTTGGGTTAGAAAAGGTACTAACCCCCATGGACCCAAAAGAGTGTGGGTACCAAAGACCACCCCTATTGTATTTGATGTAGGTGTGGGCTCTCGCATGACGTGAGAGTTATGGTGCCTTGAGGTGGATGCGTTCCGAGCTTAAAGATTACTATTTGGATGCATCACTTTCAAGGGAAGTTTGGTGGGAGGATCACCTTGGTTTGGAGAACTAGAGAGGTGCCTTCATCGATTTTTGGTATTGATCTCTAACTCCCTTTTATTTACATGCTTTCATATCATTGTTTATAGCATGTCGTGTTTTATTGATTATTATGATTATGCCATATGACTTAGATTAGTGATATACATGTTTAGTTATTTGAGACACCCATGTTTAATATGGATTTATATCTTTGTGTTCTCACCTTGTTTTTAAACTAATATGTATATCCTATATCTAATGCATATGCATATACATAATGATCATATGGATGTTTTATGGTTTGGATGTTTATAGATTATTATGTTAAATACTATGATTATTAGACCTTTGACATGCATGTATAGCATTTGAGATCACCCATGTTTATATGGACCCATATATTGTGTTCTCACCATTGTTTAGCTATTATGTATATCATAGTTCTAATAGCATGTGGATTTACATAATGATCATTTTTATGTTTATCATGTTGATTTATATCTCGTTTCATGCTTCAAGTTTTGAATATATGTTTAAATGTTAGTTTTTATTAAGACTAGGATTTATACTTGTACATATAGTGGGCCACAAATAACCTTTTATATGTTTGTGCTTGAACGCTTATTTGTACCCATTAGATGTGCTAGTATAGTTTAGTTTGATGATTCATACATTTAACTTGTATTCCTATTCTATCCATGATTTTCATGTTCATATGTTTAACTTCATGTACATGTCTATCTTGTCCAAACTATCGTCTATACATATACATCCTTTGAACCACGTGCCTTCATGCATATACATTTGTGGACTCGTTGTGTTTGGATATGTATGTATACTTTGGTTTGTATAAGACATACATATGCCTTGAAGATTAAATAGTTTTTGATGATTTTCATGTTTTAAGGAATATTGAGCTTTATTGACTAGTTTCATGATTATATGTTTCACATTACACTTGTACACTCACTTCATTTAAATGTTTCTTGTGATTGTGTTTTCATGAGTATGATATGGGCTTTATGGATTTTGAGTGTTTTAGTGACCATGTGATTTACATATTTTTCATGAAATACAATTTTGTTTTATTCCTTACTCGAAGGATTTCGTATTAGTTTAAAAGTTTTTCATTTAACTAGTTGCGGGATTCTTCGTTTTGGTAGAGTTTTCAAACTTACTATATTTTTTAAACTTATTTTTGAAAACCCTACCTTCTACGGGCGGTTGGATGGGAGTCCATGCCTTGTATGCTTTTATTGAAAATCATTATTAAACATGTGCATGAAATGGATGGTAGGTTATATGAGTTATACACTTGATCTTATTATTGTTGTTTCAATTGGTATCATTGGATCTTTTCAATTGGTATCAATATTGACATTTTTGTATACTCATATTTTTTTTGTGTATGTATGCTTTCAATTGGTATCATCTATTTTGATTGATACTCATTTTTCATACACCTATACATGTTTTATTTGTGCTTACTATATCCCTATATCTTTGAGTACAAATGTATATATGCTAAGCTTAGTTTTTAAATGACTATCATGTTTCAATTGATTAGTTTTCAATTGGTATTCAATACAAGCTTATGCATCGTTTTATTTGGTATTTCATAAAGGGGAAGAAAATTCATATTTTGTCTTTCAATTGGTATTTTGTTTACCGATGATTTCTACTCCGATACTTTATGATATAAAATGATTAAAAAAATGAATATTTATCTTATTTTGGTATCATATGTTCTAAATGACAAATTCTTACAATTGGTATCAAGATGTTTATTTGAATACTTTCAATTGGTATCAAGATTTTATTTGTTTTCTCACAATTGGTATCAATGCCTTTATTTACTTTTAATTGGTATCAATTCTTAAATGTTTTTATGTTTCCTTTCAATTGGTATCAAAATGTTCTACATTGACATATTTTAATTGGTATCATATTTGATTGCACCCCTTATTGACATCATTTTTTTAGACAAAAAGGGGAGAACATATTTTTGTTTTATTCAACCCCTTGTTGATGATTGACAAAAAGGGGGAGAATTATTTGAGTTTATATGCATATTTTTATATACATGTTTTGTTTATCTAGAAACATAGTTTGTTTTTATTTATTAGTTTGTCGTTTAATTGGTATCAAGAGCATTTTCGTTTATTTGTTGATATCAAGAGCTTTATTTAAAGAACATGTTTTTATTTTGGTATCAAGAGCTTTAATAGAGTTTTACCGTTTAATTGGTATCAAGACCATGGTTCATTATTTTATGCATGTCTATGCATTTTCATGTTTAATTTTCATTGCATATTTATATGTTTATTGTGATGCATGAGTTAAGGGGGAGCTTCTTTGAAGCTTAACTTTAATCCATGCATATATAACTCCATGAGTTTTGTCATCATCAAAAAGGGGGAGATTGTTAGCCCAGAGGCCTTCCACTCTAGTTTTGATGATGATTAACTCATGTAGTTATGTTTAATAATAATCTTGTGATGTTTAGTTTCAGATCTTTTTTCAAGATATTAGTTAGTGGTTAGCTTCAACAAGATGGTTTGAAAGCTTTCACGTGGTGATTCCAGAGCCCGAGCATCAAGATCATATATAGCACTCATTGGAGTCAAGCTCGGTGGATCATTTTGCATGGAGTCGCCTTGAAGACGGAGTTCCTCAAGTAGACATCGGTACCATAGTTTTTTATTTTGTTTTAGATCCATGTGTAAAGATTAGATAGTGTGATATGCTCAAGTTCACAACACACACACGTTTTATGTTTTGGATATTGGTTTTCGGTTTTTGGTTTAACCGATATTGGTTTTCATGAATAGTTAGATCAAAACAAGTTTAAATGGTTTTATGTATAGTAGATTCATTCTATATATATGCTTGCTTAACTTCCTAGACAAACTTATTTTGACTTACCTATTCATGTGGTTTAGGTTTTGTATTTTCAACAAAGCATATTTTTGAATTAAAAGTCAAAAACATGAAAATATATATGTTTCTTGTATATTGGATTTCTATCCATATGCAACATGTTTTAAAATGCTTAAGTATCATGTTTTTGTATTTGGATAAGGCTTTGGACAAAGTTTATTTGAAAAGTCTAAGTTTGGAAAAATACAGGTTTTGGTTTTCGGTAATTTTTCCATAACACAAAAATGGTTTAAAATGTTTGATATTTGTGTTGAAATTTTTAACACATGTTTGTATATCATATATAATGTTAGAAACTATTTTTGTGGATTTTTAGAAGTTTTATGGGATTTTTTAGAAATAAAAATACCAAGTTTTTCTGACCCAGATTGCCTTCTGCCAGGCTCTGGCGGTCGACCGGACCCAGAGTCGGTCGACCGGACCGGTCGACCGACGTTCACAAACTTGTGCACGTTGCCGTAAGCAAGGCACGATCGACCGGCCAGAGAGCATTTGCTCTCTGGATTTGGGCGGTCGACCGGCGGTCGACCGAAGGACTCTAACGGTCAAATTTTTGACCGTTGGCTGTCGACCGCCAGCCGCCAGAGCTGCCAGATCAGCTCAACGGCTAGTTTTTATTGGAGGCCTATATAAACCCTATTTCTTTGAGATTTTGGCTAAGATTTTCAAGGAGGAAAATTCATACCTTTTCAGTGTGTAACGCCCCGATCCTATAGATACGGAGACGTTATGGCGACGCATATACGCGAGGTAAATACCCCTTGTATACGCGCTAAGCCTTACAAGGGGTATTTTACCTCGCGTATATGCGTCGCCATAACGTCTCCGTATCTATAGGATCGGGGCGTTACAGATGCTTCCGATTTATAGCTTGTTCAGGTTACAATTTAGGCTTAGCGCGTATACAAGGGGTATTTTACCTCGCATATATGCGTCGCCATAACGTCTCCGTATCTATAGGATCGGGGCGTTACAGAGTGTTTTCAAGTCAAAAGTTTTTGGTGCAAAATCTCTAAATCTCTATTTGTTTTAAAGTGTTCTATTTATTTCAAAAAAATTGATTTTTGGGAATTAGGTTTTGATCTAAAATTCTATATCTATTTGGTATTTTTCCCAAGAGATTTTCTTTGATCTAAAACACTTCATTTTCCACTTGAGCTATATCATTCTATCCTATTCTATAGGATCTTTGTTTTGTGGGAAAAGAGATAGTTTGTGGTCTTTGTAACCACCAAGTTGTAAACCCTTTGCTTTGTGATATCCCTCTTTGGTAGAGGTTGATTTGGGTTGTGGTTTGCTCCTCTTTGATAGAGGTTGAGGTTGTGGTTTACTCCCTCTTGGTGAGGTGGAGTTGGTGTTGGATTTGTATCCCTCTTTGGTGAGGTGTTAGCCTCGGTGGAGGTTGTATTTATTGGATTGGTGGAGTTTGGTACTCCGGTCTTCGGTAGACCATTTGTATTGCCTCGGTGGGGTTGTATTGGTTGAGAGAGGAGTTCGGTACTCCTAGTGGATTGGAAATCCTTCTCGGTGAAGGCGGGGACGTAGAGCTCGGTGCTCGAACCTCGAAACACATCTTGTTATTTACGTTTGTGTAACGCCCCGATCCCACGGTACGGGGACGTCACTGCGACGTATATACGCAGGTCAGAAATACCCTCACGTATATACGCTAAGCATTAGTACAAGCAAGAATCAGAGTACGACAAAGCGTAGCGTCCTTTCATATGCCAACATAAGAAGTACAATTATACAAGGTTATCACAAGTTGTGACATACTCTTACATATCACATGCATCATATATCACAGCCAAGCACAAAAGTACGATTTACAATATAATTACAATATGCTCACGAGTTGAAAGGGGATCCGCGAGCTCAAAAGGAAGGTCAGGTACAACAGAAACTGAGACTAGTCAACTTGCTCGGCAAGGAAAGCTTGATCTTCCACAGAAGGCTCCACCTCGATCCAAGGTTCGGAACCTGAACATACAAATTCAAGGGAGTCAGGACCTCCCAAACAAGTAGAGCAGGCTACAGCCGAGTGGCAATAGAAACATGAGCATGAGAGTTGGTATAATATCATGAGAAATCAGCCAGCAAGTAAAAGAAGCACCAACATATTATAAACGGAAGGGCAATGTATACGCTTAAACTACGGCTTCACGAGACTAGTACCTCGAGGGAATAATCCAAACAAGGAAACCCTCATCTATATACCTTTATCTCGTGTCACCGTAATCCAAGTGCATACAACTCCCACAATTAGCGTCTTTTATCATTATTATTATTATTATAGCTCACCTTACCCTGATATCTAGCTATGTGGACTAGCGTCCCAGCACACATAGATCCATATCCCAGTAAAGCAAGGTTGTTATTGGAACCAGCGGGGGTATCAACGAACTATGTTTACAGTGGGTCCCGTGCATACCCGGGACCACGGCCCAGGATGTTCCGTTGCTTGGTGACGGAACCCGCCGCAAGGCAAACAGGAGGGACTTATTGTATGCCCTTATCATGATGGTACCAGGAATGAGGGAGCCAGCACTCCCTCGGTCGCCTGGAGGCCCACAGGTCAGACCGGAAGTTCAGTTGCACAACATACCTAATGCCACTGTAAACACGAACACATATTGATAGCCGCATGTTTCCCCCGACCCAATGAAGTTGTCTCATTTTATGGTATATTAAATAATTATCAGATTTCGGGAATGAGCAGGAACATGTCAGGAGTACAGGTATATCAGGAGTACTGGTTCGTACTATCAAGTAATCAAGTTTGTAAATTATGAAGTCCGGTTATCATTCCCGTTGTAATGATAATTATGGGAGTCAGGTGTATCATGCCTTGTGTCAATAGATATCATGATAAGAGGTGATATTCATCAAGTAACATGCCATGAAATAGCAATATAAAATACATGACCCAAAGATAATGTTCATAATCAAAGAAGTAATTAACCATAGCAAATAGTCAAGATTAGTCGACTAGGAAGAGATAGTAGTCGACTTATGAAGGAATTAGTCGACTATAGATAGGGGACAAGTCGACTGATAGGGCTGCGTCTCAAAGAGTTGCGTTTTCAGGAGAAAAGTTAGTCGACTAGAAGAAGGGGTTAGTCGACTAATAGGCTGCGTTTCACAAGACTGCGTTTCAATATGCCGCGTCACACAAGTCCGCGTCTTGTCACAAATCCGCGTCTCACAAGTCCGCGTCTTGTCTCAAGTCCGCGTCTCACAAGTCCGCGTCTTGTCTTAAGTCCGCGTCTCACAAGTCCGCGTCTTGTCTCAAGTCCGCGTCTCACAAGTTCGCGTCTCACAAAAACCGCGTCTTCAGGAGAGAGAGAGTTAGTCGACTGTGAAAAAGGGGGTAGTCGACTAATAGAAGCTGCGTTT